>CAAKHD010005847.1:0-21271 GCA_901007705.1 Fistularia tabacaria
GGGGGGGGGGGGGGGCTGGTGTGAGCCGACCTGGGACGTGAGGAAGCTCTTCATCTGACGTGAAGTTCTTCCTCGTCCTCCAGACAGGGCCTCCTGCTCCGCACACACACACACACACAAAAGACCTCCCACTGTTTTCCATCTTCATCTTCTATGTTCTGCTCCAGAAGGTCTCATGGTGCCACTGGACGGATTCACACCTGCACTGCAACCCCCCCCACCCTTCCATTTCACCATGACATCTCCTTTCAGAGGAAGTCTAGATCTTTGCAACTCCAGTCACCACTTCATCTTCACCTTCATCTTCAGCCAAGACCTTCACCTTCACCTCTACCTCCTCCTCCACCTCCACCTCCACCTCCACCTCCACCTTCACTTCCACCTCCACCTTAATCTCCACCTCCACCTCCACCTTCACCTTCACTTCCACCTCCATCTTCACCTCTACCTTCACCTTCACCTCTACCTCCACCTCCACCTTCACTTCCATCTCCACCTTCATCTTACCTCCATCTCCAGCTCCATCTCCATCTCCACCTCCTCATCACGCTCTAACATCTTGAATTGCCGCTGCAGGTGTGCTGGACCAGGACCTCCTGACACAAGCGTGTGCGCGTGAACCTTCTGAGCCGCCCTGAGGAGATCACAATTCATTGTCCTACCAGTCTGAGCTGGAAGCCTCCAGAGATGGTCCTCCAGTGAGGAGGAACACTGCTCTGCTCCTGGAACCCGTGAAGATCCTGCAGCAGGTGTTGCTCCGGTGTCCTGAGGGTGGAGGAGGACGGGCCGAGATGTTTCCACCAGGAGGTGCTCCGCCGACCAGACGGGTCCTTCACTCTGGACGCTGAAGATCAACGTCTCTCCAAAGCAGGTTGCCTTCAGGTTTTCATCTGAGGACATGCACACCTCAGAAGCCGCTGAGATACTGTTTTCTTGGAGGAGATCTCCTCGTGTGGAGGGAGAGGTCTGAGGAGGACATGATGCAGCTCTTGGATAATCCTTGTCGGATCTTTTTCGTGGCAACTGGACTTGATTTCATCTGATGAAGATGTTTGACCTCTGGTCCAGCAGGCCTTCAGCTCCGTTGCACCGGCGGACCTCTGATCTCCATTCAAAGTCCACGGTACAGAAGGAGAGCATGAATCAATAACCTTGGCTTAGATCTTCTCCAGCTCCTGGTCTTCAGGCCATGTCAGTCCCCGGCTGCAGCTGGAGCTCATATCTGACCCATCTTTGGGAAGATCTCAAATCTCAGAAGATTATCTTCAGTTGTTCTGGTCCCCTCTCTTTGTTCTCCTTTACTTCAGATCTTCTGATCTCCACCGTGCAGATTTGCACCATTGTGGTGAAACTCCTCGTCAAAGTTCTTCTCGCCTGGCCACCAGGGACCCAGCGCAGGTTCTTCTACATCCTCTGTGGTTGATTCATGGACAAGAACCGCATCTTCTCCAGAAGATCTGCTCCAAGGTCAGAACTAAAGATAACACGCAAGAACTCTCAGCCGCCCCCCCCGACTGCTCCTCACCGCTTCTGCAGCTGGATCAGCAGGAGCTCCCCTCTGAAACGTTCACGCAGACCATCGAGGTCTTCTCCAGACCAAGCAGGTTCTCTGGAAGGTTGAGCTGGGCTTTCTGAAGGTTTGCCTCCACAGAGTGGAGAACGGGGTCTCCAGCAGCGCTATGATACCTTCAGACCCCCCGTCTCTTTACTCCCACTGATTGTTCCTACTCCGTGCTGATGGTCCACTTTCTTCTCGTAGGTTCTGGAGCATGGAGGCCAGCAGAGGAGGGACAGGTTGTGTCCTCCGTGGGTCTTTTTGCGGTCTGGGCTTGCTGTTCCAAAGCCAGTAGCCAGGAAGCCCTTACCCCAAAAAGTATCTGCGCCGGATCCTGGCATCTGGACCCGCTGATGACGCTCAGGGAGGAGACACATGGTGTCCACCAGCCCCGTGAAGGTGACCAGGAGAGCTGGAGCTCCAAGCAAGGTGTGAGGTGCAATGACTGGACGTTGAGGACGTCAGCCCACCTTCTCCAGCATATCCATGTTCAAAGAGCATCTGTCTGCCATGGCTGCTCATCTGTACTCATATTACCATCTACACGGACCTGCAAGAACCTACACCATCCATCCATCCATCCATCCATCCATGCATCCATCCATCCATCCATCCATCCATCCATCCATCCATCCATCCATCCATTCCCATATCCCTGCTGTGATTGGACAAGAGCTGGGTTCACCCTGGACCAATCATAGGCCCTCATACAGAGACAGGCAACAATTCACCCTCTCATCCACACGTCTGGAAAATGCAGGGCCTCCAAAGAAGCTCCTGCATTTGTTTGTACAGCAGGAGGAAGCCGGAGAACCCTGAGGAACCCCAGGCAGACACGGGGAGAACATGGAGACTCCAGGAAGGGACCTTCTGGCTGTGAGGAGGAAGCACTGACCAGACAATGTTTGACAGATTTCCCTCACATGGTGTGTGTGAGTCTTCAAACATGTCCTCCTTCCAGCGGGTCCAGCTGATCCTGGGAGAGGAGAAGATCCTGTGGACCCCCAGGAGAGTAAAAACATCTTGTATCCGTGTGCTTGATCATTTGACCTCAAACTGAATAAAGAAGGACTTTCGAGTCTAAAACCGCCGCGTGTTGGTGGTTCATCACAACACCCGTGTTTCCGTTCTTTTGTGTTTTTTCCACCCGAATCCCGCCGAGCTGCTCGTCCTCCTCCAGCCTCCTGGACGCGTCGCGTCCACCAGCAGATGCTGAGGAGACTGAGGAGCAGTGACTCTGAAGATTTCCAGAACCCGTCCTCAGCGACTCCACAAAGGTAATTTTCTAAGAAATCATCTCCGTGCTGCAGCTTCATGTATTGAGTGCCGTTGCGAAGCTTGTAGATGGCAGACAGTGGACTTCATTCTCGTGAGAACAATGAAAGGAAGAGAGTGAAAGGTGGGATTAGAAGGAGCACATTGAGACGAGGTCGACGGATTCAACTCCAAATGACATGAAAACAAAAATATTCGTCATTGCTGAAGATCTAACTCTGAAGATTGAGATGAACGACGGTTCCCTCCAACAGATTTTTACAAGCTCATCCTTTGACCTTCACCTCGCCTGTGCGTTCCACACGCCAGGATTCTTCTTCCCGTGAGATCTGGGAGTCCGACCGGGGACCTCCTTGGGGTGAGGGGGCGGGGCTAAACTCTGCTCCGCCCCCTTCATTCGACCCTGGACGCTCGGTATCGCTCGCTGATCTTCCTGCCTCACCAGGACGAGTCCGTACGGTCGTCTGGAGGCTCTGAGGACTCCAGGAACAGAAACCTGACGCCGCATTTATTACTGGGATCCAGAAAGACAGCGAACCTCTGTCCACCTGACCTTCTGGACCAGAACCACCGACTGGCGGTTGAACTGGGAACGGACTATGACTTTGTTGACCACAGGAAGACCACGGAGAACATGGACCACGGGAGTGAGGGGAGAGGACTTTCAGAATAAAGGCTCTGAGAAGGTGTTTGAACATCGGTAAACACCAGAGACAACAGGACAGGCCTTCAGGACCTCACCATGAGGAGGATGGCGAGAACATCTGGAGAGCATCCGGATCTCGACCACAGGTGAAGATGTTCCGCAGTGGAAACCGACATGGAAGCAGGATGGTGGGGTTCAGAGGAGGCTCAGAGGGGAGGAGCGGCTCCGCAGCCGCATTCCTGGGTGAGGAAAGCCCTCCAGAGGACGTTCTGGGAACTGCGCTGAAGCGCCGTCAGAAGAAGACGCCTGATAAATGACTTCAGGAGGTCTCAGCAGATCCCAGGCGGCAGCAGCTCCGGCTCCACGCTGACGGTGAAAGTGTGAATCCAAAGCGGAGCGCGGGAGAACGTCTGTCTCCGCCGGCCAGAAGCTCTGTGCTTCGCTTCTCCGTCCTTCTGCCAAGAAACCACCAAAATACTCTCCACCTCACCCTGAAGTAATCCCAGCTGACCTGACTCAGCAGAAAATTAATCCCACTGGGTTTTTTTTTAACCCGCTTCACTGGAGACCACGTGAGCATTGGACTTCCTGAAAGCTTCAGCCCATCGGCTCCAACGACCCACTCTTTATTTCACATTCAAACGGAGCTAAAAATGTCACAGGGAGGCCAGTTTGGATGACTCAGTTACCAAACATACCCGACATTTTAACCAAAACCATTTCCTGCTGGGTCACTGTTAGCGGTAAGAGCACTGTGGAGGCCTTCACACAACCCACACCTCTTACCCTGCTGGAGCCAATAGGGCGGGAGGCATACAAGTACTCACCCTCTCATTCAAACGCCATATAGGGACATGTAGGGTGAACCTCCAGTGAATTTTTGTGGCTGTGAGAGGAACCCAGAGAACCCTGAGGAACTGCAGGAGAACAAGGAGACTCTGCACAGAGAGGCCCCCCTGTCGGGAATCCAACCTCCTGGACCTTCTGGCTGTGAGGCAGAACCGCCGACCACCTGCACCACAGTGTCCGGCAGGTTTCAGATGAATCATACCGCTGCTCAAGGATGACTTCATGGTCACTTCATGCACGGGCGGATGATGAATAAACACATCATCATAGCCTCCCTCTGCAGCCAGAACTGTGGACTTGCTTGAAATCAAACATCTAGACAGTATCCATGGCCTCCTTCAGAGGGGGTGGAGAGAAAAATCAGACTCTTTCCTGAACACAGCCTGAACAACATTTTTCCCTGGACCTGAAGCAGCAGGTCATGCCGTCCCCTGGGTGCGGCCCTCGGGGTCCGGCCCTCGGGGTGCGGCCCTCAGACAATAGAGTGGAGTGTTCTCCCATAGTATTTCCTGTGGTGGGGATGGATCAGACCTATGCACCAGCGTCCCAATGCCTGGTTGAGCACACCTGCGGGATTCGACCACCACTGTCATTTGGCAATGCATTCATCACCGGCAAGAGGAGACGCGTCTCCAGAATGGAACGTGGATTGAACTTGAACGTGCTGCGGATTTAAAGTGATTATCTGGTCGGAAGCCATCAGGCCTCTGACTCAGGGGCGCACTTTTGCCGGGCAACTTTGTAATATTTCTCTTGCAGCCCTCCGTCATCCCAGTACCCGCATCTTACAGCCCCGTATCTGTGCTACACATCTTCTGCGTTCGCCCGAGTGGCGGACCAATCTGATCATCTCAGGGGGGAGAGCGTTGCTCGGGACCTCTTGGCCAATCAGTGAGCAGAGCTGTGAGGCTCTGCACTGTTCGCCAATGTTTCCAGGAGCGATGTTTCCTCTGTTCATCCGCCGTGCGACGGAGCCGCGAGTCTGAGAAAGCCTCTGTCTCTGCCAACGCATCAGCCAAGATACAGAACTCCAGGAGAGCTGCTTGTAAATAATCTCCGAGCCTTAATATTTCATGAGTCGTCTCACAGACAGAAGGGCCACTTTCATCTGCGCCACAGAACAGCCAGACCAGCGCCGGCTTACAAATCAGCCAGCGGTTGAACGCAGATGAAATTGCCGGAGGCTGTTGGTCAAACCAAGGAAAGTTCAAGTGACAATAAATGCGGCACAAAAATGAAATCCGTTCTAAAAGCTTACATTTGTAGGATTTTCGTCTTTAGGCCTGGACCTGAAACCCTCTCTGGGGAAACTGCCCCTCCTACAGCTACCACAGCAAGGTTTACCGCATTTCCCTTTCACATGCCTGGTTGCTGCTGCTGCCTCTCAACGTGGCAACCAGAGCGAGTGGGAACATCACAAGCGCCAACGTCCCGACACAGGCAGATTTCACAGCTCTTTGCGCCGCACTTTCAGAAAATGCATTCTGAGATTGAGTTAAGCAAAACAAATGAACTGACTGATGGAATTTTGGCCAACAAGAGAGGAATGCCTTCCTTTCAATGCGCGTCAAAAAACAGGAACTATTGTAAGACAGGTCCAATCACAAGACCGTCGCATGACAAGATGGGAAGCATCAGCAGACAGGTAGCATCATTAGTTGGGTGGCATCACAAGGCAGGTAGCATCAACAGACAGATAGCATTAACAGGCGGGGAAGTATCACGAGACAGATAGACAATACAGTAGCATCGAAAGACATGGAGCATCACTAGACAATAGCATCGAATAACATGTAGCATCACTAGACAATAGCATCGAAAGGCATGTAGCATCAGAAGACAATGCCATTGATAGACTTGTAGCATCACATTACAATAGGATCGTAAGGCAGGTAGCATCACCACAAAATAGCATCGAAAGACATGAACAATCACAAGACAATAGAATCGAAGGGCATGTAGCATCACAATGCAATAGCATCGAAAGGCATGAAGCATCACAATACAAAAGCATCGAAAGGCATGTAGCATCGCAAGACAATAGAATTGAAATGCATGCAGCATCACTAGACAATAGCATCGAAAGGCATGTAGCATCACAAGACAATAGCATCAAAAGGCATGCAGCATCACCAGACTGTAGCATTAAAAGGCATGTAGCATCACAAGACAATACAATAGCATCGAAAGGCGTGTAGCGTCACAAGACAATACAATAGCGTCGAAAGTGTGTAGCGTCACAAGACAATAATATAGCATCGAAAGGCATGTAGCGTCATAAGACAATAGCTTCGAGAGGCATTTAGCATCACAAAACAATAGCATCAAAGACATGTACCATCACAAGAGAATAGCATCAAAAGGCATGTAGCGTCAAAAGACAATAGCATCAAATGGCAGGTAACATCACAAGACAATAGCATTGAAGGGCAGGTAGCATCACAACACAACAGCATCGAAAGGCATGTAGCATCACAATACAATAGTATCAAAAGGTGTGGAGCATCACAATACGATAACATCAAAAGGCATGTAGCATCACAAGACAATAGCATCCAACAACAGGTAGCATCACAATACAATAGTATCGAACAACAGGTAGCATCACAATACAAAAGCATCAAAAGGCATGTAGCATCACAAGACAATAGAATTGAAAGGCATGCAGCATCACAATACAATAGCATCGAAAGGCATGTAGCATCACAAGACAATAGCATTGAAATACATGTAGCATCCCACCCTGGTGCAGAAGTGAACGCTTCAGATGCTCCTTTGTGCCCACGGCCATCAGACTGGATAACAGCAGTCTGAGCAGGACACAGCACTGACTGCCTGGGGGGCATCTGTGCTACCGCCACCCCACAATATAATAAGGCAGGTAGCGTCAGCAGACAGGTAGCATTAAGACCAGAAGCATGAGCAGACAGGTTAATGTTAATTGCCGGCATAATCAGAAGATTTCATGGACCTCAGAGGGTCACCTGCAGGATCACGTGCACGTCTGCATTGGTAGAATCTGAAGAATCAAACATCTGTGTCCGACTCTCAGATCCAGGAGAACCTCCTCTCTTCCAGAACATCATACTTAGCAGGAGGTGCAATGAAAACTTGTACTGCAGTGGATGATGACGTTCTACACGGACTTCTACTCTGGATCTGTGTGCGTGCGTGTGTGTGTGTGTGTGTGTGTGTGTGTGTGTGCACTCATACACACACACACGCACACGCACACATACACGCACACGCACACGCACACGCACACGCACACGCACACACACACACACACACGCACACACATATACACATACACACGCTCACACACACTCCTGCTGTGAGGGGGCGGGGCTAACACTAAACAGTAAGAGCACTTTCTGGTAGAAAACATCTCACACATTTGAGGATCCAAAGTTTTATTCCATGAGATTGGATTGAATCAAACAGTACTACTTAAATAAGAAGACCAAACCAAAACATCTGAGGAGGACATCATCTCCCGGTGTGCATCACCCATGGCGCAACTTGGGGCTTCTCAATCCCTGCAGGAGGAGCTTGAGAAGGACAGCGAGGTGAGGAAGCTCTCCAGCGTGGCGTGGTAGTCCTCCGGGTGACAGCGCATGTGAGCGGCATGCACCGACTCCCTCCACCTCCTGCTCCTCACCGCCACGCCCTTCTTCCGCCAGCACTCCATGGTCTTCTCCACCACTGCTGGGTCGCACAGGGCGTCGTTGTCGCAGAAGAGGAAGAGGGCAGGCGCAGTGATGGGGTTGTTGTTGAACACCTGGATGCTCCTGCTGTAGAAGTCCACAGTGCTGGACTTGAAGAGCCAGAAGTACAGCAGCGCCGTGTTCTTCACCAGCCGCTCCAGGCGAGGGAGCAGAGTCTTCCCAAGACCTGGAGGAGAAACCACAAACAACAGAGCTCTGCGGAAGGGCCACATCTGGATCCTCCTCAGAGGTCCCGTGAAGCTGTGACACTCCTGCTGATGTCCACGGTTCTTCACGCAGCCAGCCAATCAGAGGGAAGGAGCAGGCCACACAGCAGCCAATCAGAGTGATGCCATGTGGCGGCTGAAGAGCGGTCTTATTAACTCAATCCTTAATTCATCCCCTAAAGAGCTTTGGGGGGGGGGCGGAGCCTATCCCTGCTGTGATTGGTAGAGAGGCGGGGTTCACCCTGGACCAATCACAGGGCCGCATACGGAGAACTACAAGCGTTGACGCGGCCGGGTCTCCAGTGAACCTCCTGCGTGTTTCTGGAGCAAGGGAGGAACCCGGAAAACCCTGAGGAACCCCACGCAGCCCCGGGGAGAACATGGAGGCTCCACAGCTGCCTCCCCTCTCCATGTGAGCTGGATGAGCTCCAACCTGCAGGAGCGGCAGCAGGAAACACCTCCCGGAATGTCAGTGCGCAGCGGCGGCGGTCGGCAGCCAAGCCTCGCTTTGGCTCCGCCCCCTGCGAGCTGGCAGCTTGCGATTGGCTGGGGTGAAATGGAAGGAGCACCGAGAGGTGTCAGATTGGCTGCGTTGCCAAGCAACACTTTGTACCTTTTGTCCTCTGGGAACCTGGAACCGTCACTGATACTGTTAAAGAAACACCAGCTGCTCATATGACTGCGTCATGCATGGATGGATGGATGAATAGATGGATGGATGAATGAATGAATGAATGAATGAATGAATGAATGAATGAATGAATGAATGAATGAACTGTCAAAGGCTAAGGTTGCGCTGCGCTCACACCGTTCATGCTAACGTCAGTGTGTTCTTTGTTCAGAAGGCTTTCAAATATGATCACATGGAAATGAAGGAGCCTTTCAGCCAATCAGAAGGTCAGTCCTGAAATGTGCTGTGCTGCAACAGTTCTAGAGCATCTGGAGGCAGAAGTGTGGAACCATGGAGAACCATGGAGAACCATGGAGAACCATGGTCCTCCTGGGAACCAAGGGTTGAATGAATGAATGCTTTTGATGATAACTTCTGCTCCATGTCGTCTGTACGTTTCTTGTGTCTCAGACCTTTTGGGTGTTGTTTCAATCATTCTTCTCAAGACACCTCCTCTGAGGTTCTTCCTCTGAGGTTCTCTGAGGGTTCATCCTCTGAGGTTCTCCTCTTAGGTTCTCTGAGGGTCTCCTCTGAGGTTCTCCTCTTAGGTTCTCTGAGGGTCTCCTCTGAGGGTCTCCTCTTAGGTTCTCTGAGGGTCTCCTCTGAGGGTCTCCTCTGAGGGTCTCCTCTGAGGTTCTCTGAGGTTCTCTGAGGGTCTCCTCTGAGGTTCTCCTCTGAGGTTCCTCCTCAGGTTCTCCGACCGCATGGTTGCTGAAGAAGGTTGTGTGTGCGAATCCCTTCCACTCACCCGTGGCCATGTGCTCCAGGGTTCCGGCCACCAGGCTGTCGTAGATGTGTCCCACCACCCTCCCCGGAAGGCCCCCGCGGCCCCCCGGGGCCCCGGAGACGTGGGCAAGGACCTGGGTGAACGTGTAGCCGCCGATGGAGGAGGAGTAGACCAGCACGGGGCGCCGGCGGAACGGGGGCTCCTCCAGCACCTCCAGTACCTCCAAGCCGTAGCGGAGGCCCCAGCGGGGCCACAGGAAGTGCAGGGCGCTGCTCTGCACCAGCAGCACGTCCATGCCGCGCTCCAGGTACCCGTCCAGGTACTTGGCCAGTGCCGCCGGCCGGGCCCCCAGCCAGGACAGGAAGAGGAGCAGCGGGCGGGGGGGGGCCGGGGCCTCTGCCGGGGTCCCGTAATAATACGTCATGCCCCTGCCGAACTTCCTGGACGAGAAGCGGCTCGGCCCGCAGGCCGGCGGCTCGGCCGGGAAGAGCCTGGGGGGGTGGGGAGGAGTAGGATGAACCCGCATCACTGCCGCATGACCTACATTCCATTCACACACACACGCACACACACACACACGCAAACACGCACGCCGAACCGGCTGAATGTGGATGTTACCCGCTGTTGAAGAGTAGGTTTCCCATGGTAACGCCCCCCCCCTCACGGGTCGTCTCACCGGCGCGCAGAGCCGGGGGTCCGCGGGGCTCCGGTGCGCTGCCGCCGGCCGTGAACGCAACGCGCTCTCCTCTCGGTGCTCTCCTCTCGGCGCGCTCCCGCCGGCGCGCTCCTGCTCGATGGCGCATGCGCGGCCGCGGCGTATGACGCACATTTTGGCGTACATCCGAACGCGCTCTCCCACTTCCGCTCTCTTTATGAAGTTTTTTTTTGTTTGTTTCTTCCGCTTTCTCTGTGGACGTGCCACACGCATGTAACCCATCGCGTGCGTGTGCGTGTGTTCGCCCCTTTCATCGCCTGGTCACCCCCTGTGTGACATACATATGACGTCACAACGACCCCAGAACTTCAACGGCTTTGCAAACGGACGGAGCCTCACGCACGCTCGCTCATGCGCAGCGTCCTCCGCCGTCTAAATAGGGAAGCCTTTAAAGGTCACAACGGTGTTTACCGGCGACGCTGCAGTACCATCGCCTGCCGCCAGATGGAGACAGAGACCGCCGTGTTCTGCTGGGGAGGCGCCGTGAGTTTGGGGAAGATGTGGAGATGATTGTCTTCAGGAGGACCTGCTCAGGACTGCTGCTCACCTGGCTACTGTTTCTAAGGGAAGGCAGGACAGATATTTAACACCTCCATGTCGGTGATGGAACTTTTTCTTTGCAACCTAAATATCTCCTCTTTCCTCTGCTCCCTGCCGGGGTCTCCACAGCCTCCTGTCTTCTCAGCGTCTCCAAACCAGGCACCATGGCTGCTCTTCACCTCCATCTTCTCCACCTTTCCTTCCATCCTGGCTGAAAACCTTCTCTCCTTCTCCAACCTGCTTGCACTCATCTCTCCACCTCTTCTCCACCCTTGCCTTTGCTTTGGACTGTTGACCTTCACAACTTAAAGTCCTCCTCCTTCTTCATCTTCATAGCCAAGGACACGACATCAACAAGGTGCCGTTCTTCTGCAGAAGGTGCCCTCCTTCCACACACACACACAAACACATGCAGCAGGAGCAGGTGTCCTTACTTATTTCTGGCCGGCGTTCACACCTCCATCCCTCTACCCGCAAACAAACACGACGGCCACGTCTATCCCTGCGAGGACACGATCCCGACATTTAACTCCAACCCCATCGGCTCACACACACACACACACACTCATACGCACTCATACGCACACACATTCACACTCATGCACAAATATACATACACACACACTCACACAAACACACACATATACACACACATACACAAACACACACACGAATACATACACACACACATACACACTCATACACTCACACATACGCACACACACACAAACACACACATACACATAAACACACACACACATACACTCAGACACACACACACAAAAACACACACAGGTCAGTGGTTTCTCACCTTCTAAAAACAGGCCTGCAGTTCCAATTCATATATATATATATATTTAACATACATACATACATACATACATACATACATACATACATACATACATACATACATACATACATATATACATATTTACACACACATATACATGCATTCATACATATACATATGCATATAAACGTACATGTATCTACATACATATACATATATATATACATATATGTACAACTACATATATAGACATACATATATATACATATATACATATACATATATATACATACATACAAATACACATCCAAACATTTACGTATACTCTATGTACTTACATACATATACAGTGTATATGTTTATTTATATAGAGATATGGTGTATTTTTTTACCGTGGAGTGATTGATAGGTGATGTGATATTCTTGCCTCTCTTGCCGTGCAATGCAGCCGTGCAAATGCTGCCTTACTCCTGAGCAACTTCAATCAGGGCATTCATGCCCTCAAATCCAACCCCCATTTCTACATTTGACAAATAATCACTATTTCCCACTTGTTTGTATCACCTGAGTGCTGCAGAGCCCTAATGTCGCCTGTTCCCGCACGCCGTGGCCCTGTTCACAGCCGGCCGGCCACGAGGAATCGCCGCGCTCCCACAAAAACATCAGCTCCGGCCCCGGTGCCCCCCTCCTTACGTCACCCTCCTCTTCAGCCTCCTGGTCCCTGCTTTCTCCTCATCAAACCCCAATCATCTGAAGCCCACCCCTCACCCTTTCCTCCATGCATTGTACCCTGCCAGCCCCCCATTGTTCCTGCAGAGGGAAAGAAGGGAAGAAGAAGGGAGGAAGAGGAGGGTGGTTGGGAGGGAGAATGTGCCCTTTCCTTTCTCTGGAAGTGGAGTGGGGGTCGGGTGGGGGTGGGGGTGGAAATTCCAGCAGGGCTTTTTTTTTCCAGCCAGTCGTATCTGGGTGGTGTGTCGCTGCTCTGGTGAAGACTTGTAGAATCAGACGGCGGAAGACGAGAAGGTGTCGAGGCTCTGAGGAACCTTCAGAGCACCGTGGGTTCTCAGGGCAGGCGCCAGAATTAGGAAAGGAATGAAGAAAGTCACTGCCTTCAGGGTTCGGCGTCTGGATCCCGGAAGGGCTTCTCCAGAGAGCAGGTTGAGGACAGGAGAACCAACAGGAGCTTACTTACATAGAAACTCAGGCTCATTCATTCATTCATTCATTCATTCATTCATTCATTCATTCATTCATTCACTCATTATCTACACTGCTTGGTAGATGTCCCTGTCATTGGATGTGAGGCTTCTCCCTGGGATGCTCCGCCAGCGGGCCTCATGGAGATAAACAACCATTCACCCTCTCATTCACACCTTATTCAAGACAGCGCTCATTCACACCTTCTATAAGAGCATCATTCACCCTCTAATTCACACCTCATATAAGAACAACATTCACCCTCTCATTCGCACCTCATATAGAGACATCCGTTCATTCACTCGTTCACACCTCATGTAAGAGCATCCATTCACCCTCTCATTCACACCTCATAGGAACAACCATTCACTCACTCATCCATAGGTCAAATCGAGATATACAACCATTCATTCATGCATTCACTCCTCCTTTAAGGACAACATTCATCCTCTCATCCACTTGCTCCTGCAGGATTGGAGAACTCGAAGCTCTGGGGGAAAACGCAGCTGATTGTCCTTCCTCCAAGGTCATCGCTGATCCTCATCTAACATCACCAATCAGTCATATGAAACCAGCAACACACACGCACACACACACACACACATACACACACACACACACACACACACACACACACACACACACACACACACACACACACACACACACACACACACACACACACACACACACACACACACACACACACACACACACACACACACACACACACACACACACACACACACACACACACACACACATATGACTCATGCCAGCGTCCCGTCTGCCAGTTGATGACAAACACACACACACGCACACACACATACTCTGGACGGTTGGTAAACACCGGGGTCGTGACCTTCCTGGAATCATTGAAAGGGTCGCGGGCCGCGCTAAAGATGGAGCCCATTGTCTCTGTCCTCCACAAACTCCACTTGGACTTCCATATCTGCTTTGTTTGATACCTGGGCTGGAGGCCAGCAACACACACACACACACACACGCATCAATTATCTCTGCGGTGTCTTCAAGACGCCAGCCAGACCTAAGTGAAGTCCACCCCCGCTCAGCGACAGGAGCAGGGATGTGTGTGAAAGTGCTCGGCCCGTGGACGGAGAAGGTCCCAGAGGAGCTCCAGGCCTCAGAGCAGGAGCCAGGGTAGAAGCCAGGAGGTCCCACACATCTGCTCCCGTACCTGATTCAAACACCTCTCTCATGGAGGATCCATATCTACAAACTCTTGCTCCTGATGTTGGTGTAACCACCCGTGGACCGGTGAGAAGATGGAGATGGACACAGGTGGTTGGAGCTCTTTGGCTTCACCTTTTAACACACGAACGGCGTCCATTCTGCAGATATAAAAAACAGATCTTCACAAACAAATGCACATCACGTCCTTTCCAGAACCTTCTCGTCCTGGAGGTGATATAAATATCTAAGCAGATAACCACGCTTCCCGTTCTTCTGAATGAAAGCGTCGTCATGGCTCCCTGCCCTCGGCGCCAGCGAGAGAAGGACCTCTCCATCTCAGTGGGGTAAAAGTGAAGGTGGTGAAAATAGCAAGGAGAGTCAAGGTCAGGCCCAGGTTCAGGAGAGGAGCTCAACCGCATGCAGGACCCTGCAGGAAACCGCCGGGCTTGGCCAGGAGCTCATCGATTGTTTCTATATTGGGGAGGTTCCTGGGGACCTCAGGGTTGAGAAGATATCCTTCCAAAGCTGGTGTCCTACCACACAGTAGATGAAAGTTGAGATAAGCAGGAGATGCTGACGGGGAAATGGTGGCGTAACCGTGTACAAGGGTTAGCTTCTCCAACATCCCCGGCACAGCGCTGGAGGCCAAAGACCAGGAGAACACAGCTCCCTTCAAAGGATGAGGTTCTCCACTCAACCTGGGGAGATGTCAGGAGACATCAGCCTGCAGATCCACCCCGTGCACGTCCACACACACACACACACACACACACACACACACACACACACACACACAGCACACATACACACACATGAAATACATAGACATGACATATAGGCATCACATATAAAGGCAAACATATATAGACATGACAAATACAGATATGACATATATATATATAGACACTTGACCTATATACTCACAAAACATATAGACATGACAAATATAGAAATGACATATATAGACACTTGACCTATCTATATACACATGAAATATATAGACATGACATATATAGGCAAATATATATAAGCATGACAAATACAGACATGACATATAAATAGACACTTGACATATATACACATGAAATATATAGACATGACATGTATAGGCAAACATATATAGGCATGACACATATAGATATGATTCATATCGACATGACATATATGGACAGAACGCAAATAAACATAACACATAAATGGACATGACACTTATAGTCAATATCTCTCGACATAACACATATAGACAACACATACAGGCAACATATATATAGGCATGACACACACAGACAGTACATATATAGACATAAATACAGACACGACATATATAGGCAAACATATATAGATATGCTACGAATAGACATAACACATATAGACATGGCATGTATGGGCAGAACACATATAACACATAAACATAAACACATAAACACATAACACATAAATGGACATCACACTTATAGTCAATATATATAGACATAACACATATAGGCATAACACATACAGGCAACATATGATTCATATAGACATGACTTTTATAGACATGGCATATATACCATAACATATATGGACATGACACATAGTCAAAAGGTTTCGACAACTGCTGTATACAGGCAACATAAAAAGACATGACGCATAAACGGACATGACACTTATAGTCAATATATATGGACATAACACATATATGCATAACCCATACAGGCAACATATAAAGACATGACAAAAACATACATGATATATATAGGCAAACATATATCGACATAACACATAAAGACGGACATGACATATGTAGGCAAATATGACATATAGGTAAACATATATCGACGTAACACATATAAACAGGAAATATTTGGGCGTGAAATATGTGAACAAACATATCGACATATAGATATATAGACAAGACATACATTATAAAGTTGACACATATAAACATGACATATACAGAAAAGACAGATGTAGACTTGATATATAGACATGACACATAGACATCATATAAGGATATAGGTATTTATATATCCTGACAGGGAATCTAGACACATCACGCATATTTAACACATAGACATGATACATAGAGGCATGGCATATATATACATGCCATATATGGACATGACATAAATGGACATAATGTATTGCGAGCACACTGAGCAGGAAGTGATTTTTGTGTCTTTGGCATGTTTTGTTTGCAGCCGGCGAGCGAAAGGCTCCCTCCGGCCAACGTTTCCGAAGGCAGACCTTCACCGACAGAGGAGCTTTATGGAACCTCCGCGCCCAGAGGGTTGTTTTTTCAAATGCCATTCCATTACCTTCTCTGGGAGAAATTCATCTCCCGGCAAACGTGCGTCCATGCAGCCAAGGCGTGGACGCTGCAGACACCTCCCCTTATTGTGCTAAGCTAACGCATCCGTGGAAACCCAAGAGTGGAAAGTTACAACCAAATAGCACTGGTGATGCAGTACAGCAAGTAATGAGTTAGTACAACTGTTTGCTACTGCTTTATTCACATTAAGGAATGAATACATACTAAATACTTACTATTAGCAGTGACATAAAATCATCCAGGTTGAAGAGAAACACACTACTTCTATTTCTACTACCACTACTACTACGACTACTACCACCACTACAGCCATAACTACTGCTTCTACTACTACTACTACTGCTATTACTACTACTACTACTTATACCAATACCACTACTAATACCACTCATACCACTGCTACTACTACTACTATTAATACCACTACTACTGCTATTACTACTGCTTCTGCTACCACTACTACTGCTATTACTACTACTATTTATACCTACGACCACTACTACTAATAATATCACTACTACTACTACGACTACGATTGTACCACCAACAACGACAACAATAATAATGACAATAATAATAATGCTACGACTACTACTACTGCTAATAATGATAATAGTAATAATAATAATAATAATAATAATAAAATGATGATGATGATGATGATGATGATGGCAATAACAATATGATGATGACAATAACAATAATAATAATAACTTATAAAATAATTACAATAATAATATATTGACAATAACAATAATAGTAATAATAAATATATTATAATATTAATAAAAAACAATAAAATAATGGCAGTAACAATAATAATAATAGCTAATAATATAAAGGCAATAATGATATATTGACAAAAACAATAATAGTAATAATAAATAATGATATAGTATTAATAGTAATAATGATAATAATATTATGACAATAATAACAATAATTTGAATAATTTGAACACAGAGCCATGGTTCTTTGCCAGTGCTGCTGGTTTGGAGGTGTTCAGTAAATGACCTGCTTCTTTTTAGGGGACCCTGTGAAGGGGTCTTTAAAAGCCCATGCTGGTCCCTCAGTCTCGGCCCCCCAGCGGAGGTCGGAGTGACTTCAGCATGAACTTCCTGTCTCTGCCTGTCACGCTCACCGCTCCCGTTTCATCTGCGGGGGTTTTGATGGAGCTCCGCCACTCCAGCCAACCGCCACAGCTGGTTCCTCTGAATCCACCACCACAATCCTTCCCTCCCCTCTGAGCCTATGAGGTCATCTCCCTCACATGGACACAAACAAGTTCTGCTTCTCCACGTGCAGAAACAGCAGAGGAACCAGGCTCTTCTCCGCAGCGTGTGTGTGTGTGTGTGTTGACTTTGTGAGAAAGGCAGCCCTCCAATGGCCAAACAATCTGCCCGGCGAGGTGTGTCCTCGGGCATTGTGATGGAGGCGGGGAGGGAAAGAGAGAGAGGGAGGGACGGAGGGAGAGAGAGAGGAGGGAGGAGAGAACGGATAACCACAGTCCAACCTACACCGGCTCAGAAGGACAGGCTCTCCTGCAGCACACACACACACACACACACACACACACATGCATCCGGCGGTGGATTCTCCATCTCCTCCCGTACACCTGTAGGTAAGCAGCTCCTGCATGTGTGTGTTTGTGTGTGTGTGTGTGTGTAGCAGGTTTTATCCGTGTGACTTTGCGCGTGTGTGTTGTCAAGCAGCCTCTGTATCTGCGCGTCTGCCTCCCACATGCATGCCGTTAGCACCGGCTGTGACTGCACACACACACACACACACACACACACACACACACACACACACACACACTGGATCCTCTTCCTCCCAGCATTAGAATTGTCTGCGGGCTAATCTGGCTGCAATGATACTAATTAAAAGGAGGATTAGGGAGATTATACGGCGGTGAATGTACAGGAAAATGTATCGGCTCTGTGTGCGTGTGTGTGCGTGTGTGTGTGTGTGTGTGTGTGTGTGTAAATACCTGACTTGGCATGTTAGCCATGACACAACATCACGCGTGCATGTGTGTGCGGTTGAGTGACAGCGCGGCAGGGGCGCGCGTCGACTCACCGGCGCACACTCCCAGTCCGAAAGGTACGCAAATCCCGGGATTAGCGAGACATCTTGGTCTCTTGCTGTCGCCATGGCGAAGGCAGCCGGCGGAGCAGCCCGTGACGGAGAGCGTGTTTTGTGAGCGGCAGGTTCGCGGCGTTCACATCACGGTCACCGTTGCCTCGATGCTGGAGGGGAAATACAAACACGGGGGGGGATCAACAGGTTCACCCGGGAAAGCTCTCAGCCTCTGTCCGGCTCCGGGAAGGAAGCGACATGTCGGAGCATCGCTGGAGGAAAACCCCAGATTAGGATGAGGAATTAATCCAGTCGGTAAATAGCATTACTGCGAATGCGGCTCGGTCTTAATGCCCCGCCGGGGAGGACGCGCACGCAGTGGCCGGTTTCATAAGTACATCCAGAGCTGCTCTTCGTGACGGCTCATACACGGGGGGATTGATCTGGTTTGGACTTTGGCCCGTACACGGGGTCACGCTGCCGATAGAACTGCCCCTGCTGCTCGATACCTCCATGGAACCCGGAAAGGGAGCGGCGTCATCGGGATGGAGGGGGAGCTCACAAACCGCGATGGTGAAACCTGTCAGGAACACGGCGCCCACCGTCAGGCGAAACTGCCCACACGGTCGATAGCGAGCTGGGACTATTGACGGCTGCGCTGTTTCCATCCTCGGCGGTTCAGGGATCGTTTGTTTTCCCGGAACGGGAGGCGTCACGGCCTCCGTTTGTGCGTTTGTTGATCTGCGCTCACCGGCCTGCATCGATGCTGCTCTGCATGCAAACCACAGGAGCTCATCTTTCACACTGCAGGACCCAGAGCCTTCTCAGGAACCAGACTGGTTCTCAGCGCAAGGAACCAGGAACAGGGACCTCTGCTCCCACAACCATCTGAGCTCCTACTCCGCGGCAGGGTCATTGAAGGGCACTTAGGTAACTCACAGGTGCTTGGTGATTGGTGGAACTCATAAGCCATGCCCATTTCCATATTTTTCTTGTGGACTGCAGAGCGCCATTGTTAAAAGCTATGGTGGTCACTGCTCAGATGCTTTCCAGCAACATGGACAGAAGCGGCGAGGTCCAGGAGGTCCGAGCTCTTCTGTGCTGCTCCGCCTCAGAGGGGTTTCCAGAAGAACAGCTGGATTTCGGCCAGAAGAAGTGCGGAGTTAGCGAACAGCTAACAGGGTTTTTCACATGGAGAAGATAGAAACCCTTCAATGTTATTGTTCCATGAATACTGTGGCAGCTCCACCTCCATGTTGTCCACCTTGTCCTCCTCTTCTTCTCCATGGCTGGTTTGTTTTGTGAGTGTGGAGCTGAAGGTTCACGTCACCCAACAGCGAGAAGGTTCCCCTGGAGGAGGCTACTTTCTGGAACGGAATGAGAGCCGTGGAGTCCACCGGTCAAATGCTTGCAGGGAAGCCGGTGCTTCACACGTTCAAGAGGATACCAGGAAATGACTCCTGCTCGTTGGCAAGTAAACCCCACAGCGCAGACGCCTCCCGCGGAGGGACGACATCAGAAATATGTGCGTCAGCAACCCATAATATGACAAATAACTGCAGGTAAACTCTCGTCGCTGCGAGCCAAAGGTAATTACCCGCTCAGTGAGTGCTAATGCTGCCTGCTGTCACCTGGACGTGTGAACAAGCAGCTCCTTCAAATCCAATCTGACCGAGTCAGAGGATAACGCCTCGCTTCCAGCTGGAGTCAGTGGAGGGGTTGGAGACCCGTCTCCGAGACGATCCGACGAATTCGAAACGAACGTCACGATGCAGACGTCACTGTCAGACACATGGAACTGGGCGTTTATCTCCCCCCTGCCCCCCTACGTTGTATCGGTTTCAGCGGCTGTGCACGTCAAGCTCGGCAACCCTCTGCAAAGCCCCTTCAAATGTGCCACTTCAAGCAGAATAAATCCCCCTCTGGATTAATGCGGCCCATCCACATCTCAGAAAAAGCCCCTACGTTGACTTCGGACGCCGCGTGGAAACACCCTCAAGGTCACCCTGGTGGGGGGGTTGGCTGGGGGGGATATTCAAAAGCACGTGCACATCCGCCGCGCGCTGCATTGATCCTCCGGCACGGAGGTGCTAATGGAGGGTGGGTTAAACCGCCTCAGTCAATTTGCCTCCACGTGTGATTCAATTCGCCACGAAGCCCCATCCATTCTAACGAGACACGCCCCTAATTGCTGCAGTGCACTCGTCCCTCACCTCCTCCTTAATAGCGCCGCTTCATCTCCCCGTCTCCCCGCTCTCAGATTCCCATTTGCCGCGCTCCCGCCCTCAAACCCGTTCGCTTCTTCTCGGGGAGGGAAAACGTGATCGCGGCTCCCGTGGGAGGGAACTCGCCTCCGCCGGATTCAAGATGGCTGAGGAGGACGGCGCGGAGACACTTGGTGCGCTCGTGTTTGCCGAGCCGGCGGCGAACCGGAGCGTCGGGCCCGAGTTTGCTCTCTGCTCCGCCTCCCTCGCCTTCTCTGCCCCTGTCTTTGCTCTCTGCCCTCCTTTTCTGCCCCTTCCCCCACTGCCTTTCTCCTGTTCCATTGAGCCCCTTTTCCAGCGGCAGGCCCCAGCTCTTTGTCGGGAGCGGCGAGACGAAACGCCGGCAAAATAATAAATTCCTGTCGCTCCCCCCCCCCCCGCCCCGGAACACACACGCAGACACAACGCAAACGCGTGTTTTGGGGTCAGCAGCTTTGAGACCAGCTTGCTTCTCCTCCGCATGAAAATCCATAGACGGCCAAAAACGCGGCAGTCACTTTGGCTCCACGAATAACATTTTCC
>CAAKHD010005851.1:0-12688 GCA_901007705.1 Fistularia tabacaria
CCGCGTACGGCGCGGGGATGGCTGGGGTGTTGTGGGAGGGTGGGCCGGGTGTGGGGGGGGTGGGGGGGGGGGGGGGGGGGGGGGGGGGGGGGGGGGGGCGAGAAGGCACACGTGAAAGGAAGGCAAAGATTTCGTGAGGAGGAGGCGTGGAAAAGGAAAGTCCGGACGCTGGATGAGGAGAAACAGGAGACGCATTAGCAAATAAACCGTTGAGCCCGGGGTGGAAACTGACTCTTCCAATTTGAAATGAAATTTGTGAGGCTGCCTGAGACCAGGGTAGCATGGAGGGTGAGATGCCTGGGCGGATGTAAGGGGATATCGCACGGTTTCCAATTAGCCAAGGAGGCCTTTCAGAATGCAGCCAAAACAGGAGGAGGAAGAAGGAGGGAGGGAGAGAACTCTTTTTTTTTTTTTTTTTTTTTTTTTTTTTAAAAGAGTGGATGGAAAAACAGCTCTTGCCAAGACCGATCAAGCATCGTTTTATTAGAAAAGCTCTCCGTCGCTGCTGCCGGAAAACCCAAGGGATTACAAAGCTGTCAATCTGATCTGGACTAAAATACGTCAAAGAAAAATAAACCAAGGACACGGAAGATTTATCCACAATCATTATTATTATTGTAATTTTTGTTTATCACGGCGATTATGATATTACATCTCAGCGACACTTGATGCAGAATAAAAACACTTACAGAAGCAAAGCTCTTTGGAGGGAGTGGCGGGCGATTGGTCGTCGTGACGAGGCACTGAGGAGGGTTGGAGATACAGTCACCGTGCATGATGGTGCACAAGAATTGTTGAATTTACTGTCGATATTGAACCTGCGCTTGAAATGATGAAGGCACTTGCACATTCAGTGTTCGTACTAAATGTAAACCATGCTGTGGTATTTCCTTTGAACCTTTTTATTCACTACTTTTACAGCTCTTCTTCTTTTCTTTCTTTCCTTTTTTTTTTTTCATTTTTTTTTTTAAACAAAATGAACCCAACCCTTAAGAAAGGAAGCTCACGGGCGGGAAACAGAGAGGATAAATACCAAGCACGAAAATAAAAATAAAAAAATCATATCACAAACCTTTGAAAATATCTAATAAATCAGATTTGATTTAAAATGTAACAAAGGTTTTTTCTTTATTTTATTTTAAAAACTATATTTTTAGTCAATGAGTTGTAGAGGAAAACATAAAGTGCATCTTTGGATGGATGGGAAAAAAACAACACTGAAAAAACTGCTACTGACTCTTCCAGCCCTCAGGGGATAACACTTATCGATTGGTTTGGCTTGAGCTCAACACCTTCCTCCCACATTTTAACTGTCATCTGGGCGGAAGGCTAATAGGCAACAGTGCCAAAATAAAATCACGTAAGTTCCAAAAAAACAAAACTAAAACAACTCTAAGTATAAAGAAAATCTGATTTTAAAATGATTCCGACTCTGTGCGTTCTGCTTCCCAAACGACAAAGGACTTAAGACAACATTCCACAAAGGCACGTTTCAACACGCGTGACAAACGTAGCACCTTCTCCAATGTTCTCAAATGGTTAAAATTTAGTTTACCAGCAAATTATTTTTGCTTTGCGAGTTACTGGTAACAAATATATTCAAGCGGCACGACAAATGCGGGAGCTGCGGGGCGAACTTGTGCAGATTCCTAATCAGGTGTGGACTTCGGTAAATAGACTCGGACCGGATCGCGATCCACAAGAAGGCGGTACCTTGGTCGCCGGGTGCCGCCGATTCACCCGAGCGCAGCAGTCAGCTTGAAAGGCGGTACAGTGGAGACGTGCCGACAGGTGGGCACGGGAAGGAAAACGCCATAGCACCCCTCCCTCCACCCCCCACCCCGACACAGAGCTACACGCAGGCAGTTTTGACATTTGGCAACTTGGTCAACAGAGCCACTCTCTGTTTGAGGAGCGAGAGGAGACGGGAGTGCACGTGGCCCCGAAACCAGCCGTATCTCTCTGGTTCTGACTCTCCACTGCCGTCCTCCTTCCTCTCCTCATCTAATATAGTGCAATCCACGAAGGAGTGAAAAATATTGGACTACCGGGGATTTGGAAATTAGTGTAGGTACACTGTAGGTACGCGTTTGTGTGTGTGTGTGTGTGTGTGTGTATGTGTGCGTGTGTGTGTGTGTGTGTGTGTGTGTGTATGCGCGCGCGCGAAGCCTCGCTCTACATGCCGTGCTCCCATTCTTTCTTTGGCTTTCAGGCGGAGTCCACATGCAAAGGCCCCCATCTCCCCTCCCCGCGGCCTCGGGTCCCGGTCAGTCCATCTTCCTGCGGTTGTTGTTGAGGGGGGTGTGGCCGTTCTGCACGTGGCCATTTCTCAGTTTTTCCTTCCGCTCGCGATCATCTTCGTCTTCCGATTCAGTCTCCTCTTTGTCACTCCGCTCGTCCTCCACTATGTCCTGCAAGGACAGCAATTGTACAGTCCTGTCTCAAGGGTAGGGCCAAGGCGGTGTGGAAAAAATTCATCGAAATTGTATTATTACAATAAACTGCATGACTGATATCGAACGGCTAAATATGTCAGTCCTTTTTTAGAATATAAGGCAATGCCTTGCATTTTTTTGTAGCGCTCAATAATTTTAGAAAGTGACTGAATAGGGACATTGGCCTGGAAAGGTTTGAAAAACATGATAATTTACAGGAAGCAAATACAGTGGTCCCTTAATATACGACTTCAATTCATTCCAGAAGTGGGTTCATATGTTGGTTTTTTTTCGTATCTTGATTGATCATTAAAAGAAATACAGTAAATAAGCACACAGATATAAATGTATGCCACACAAGAGATAGGAACACGACACGAGATATGCGTACTGTACCAATTACCCGGACAAGGTGGCCGAGGAGTGCTTGAAGCTGCGAAGCGTTCTTCAAGGTGAGAGCAGCGAGCAGCACCAAATCAGAAGATGCGGCCGCGTCATGAAGCGTATTCGAGTTGCAGGAGCTCGAATTTTGATTTTCTCGCTCTTTGTATCATGAATTATTTTTCGGATTTCAAAGATAAAATTTGTTCGAATCGCACTTCGTATCTAAAATCGTATATAAAGTGATTCATATCTTAAGGGGCCACTGTATTAATTCAAAAATGTTTTTTTTTTTTTTGGAAACCAAGGCTACAGTGTATCACAATTCAACATAAATATATATTCAGTACACGCACGCACGCACGCACGCACGCACGCACGCACGCACGCACACACACAGTATGTGATACAGACATCATACAGGAATCCTCCCCTAACATAGCGGGAAATTCAGCCAGCTCCACGGTTCGTACATTGCCTGGTAGGAACTTCACAACCATGCGCAGGATGAGAGCGGCCCAGAAGATGTGCAGAGCCTGCAGCACCAGCATCAGCCCGTTGAAGAAGTAGAACCCGAAGAAGGGCGGGTAGAGGGTCAGGGGATAGATCCATGTGGTGTGTATGATCCTGTGCAGGCAAGAGAGGCAGAACAGAGAGGCCAGTCAGGACCACCTACATTCGCCGAGCCGGCGGCCAAAGACAATAGTGTCTGTTGTTTTGCAGGCTAATACAAGTCTCTTACTCAACAAGTGGGAATAAGAGATTTATAAATCAAATAGAAGCACCAAAGCAGTGGTCTGTTACATGCTGCCATCGGTATCTTTGTGATGCACGAGTGTGCCTGCTCTCATTAGCTGACCCTCCCACCTCTGCCTTTACGTCCTCTGGTCTGGAGGACTGTGGGGGAGTGGAGCCACTAAGATTTTACTGGTTGCATAACACCAGGCTGTCGCATTTGTGTCTCTCTTTTTTTGAAATCACTGATGAAAGTTGAATTAAATTACAACCCTCCCAAAATCCTCCTAAAATGTTAATGCAGAGAAAACAGAAATGCGGTTCAAACACAACAACCGGAAGTTGTCTGAGTATGCTTTGTCCAAGCCTCAATGTTTATTGGAATTGGGTTTTTGGGGTGACGGGTTCTTTACCAGAAGGGGAGGATCACCAGGCGCGTGACGATGAAAACCGCTGCGAACAATGTGAAGATGAGGTTGCAGGTTCTCCTCCAGCCTGCGTAGTTGAACATCTTGGCTGACTGGAAGGGGAGGCAGAGATCAACGTTTTCACTTGTTTGCCTCTGGGGGGCAGACTGTGAGCTGGCAGCAGAGGGCAGCCGTCTACTCAGATGATTCCCTACATCCATCTTCCCTCCGCTTAAAAGAAACGTTTTGACCTGGAATTTAACAATCTAAACACTTTGTAAAGATAATAAGGCCGTATATCTATGCCACATGAATTTCTATTTGATGCAAATTTGTAGGAAAATAAAGGTCAGGATCTAAGATCCAAACAAGGTCTGCTCGATTTTCCGACCAGCTGAGATCAGAGATCCCACATCTGTCTCTGCGTCTGAACAGATAACTGGAGCAGGACATTGTGTTTACAGGAATTTGGGCTGAAATCCATGTAATATACATCTGCCATATACATACATGCAAAAGCTAGTTTGAGGAAAGTAGCACAGCCGGGCCACAGGCTGAGAGAGAACATCAAGGACGTTCAATTCTATCATTTGATTTGTATCTTTGTGCATTTTAAAATTTGATGTGTTGCAGCCTGTCGAGTCGCCAGCAGGGAGTACCCTTGATGCAGCTATTACATTTTAATTAGAGCGATGGTGCTATGCTACGGTTTAGTTAGTCGGAGAAAATTAACGCTTCCAGCTAATTTAACAAATCATAAAAAGTAGCTGATGGAGTGATTCAGCTGACTTCTGGATATACTTTTAGTTTAAGTTTGCGTGGCCTCATACCTCCATCAGATAGTCAGAGGCATCGTGCACTAACATGATCAGTGTCCCTCCCCTGATGTAGTTCACCAGCCAGGAGAAACTGATGAGGACCACAGTGGCAACATGGTGAATGATTTGCTCTTTGAAATCCTGGAGGTGGAAATAGATTGACAGAGAAAGAGAGAGAGCGAGAGACAAGACAAAAACGAGATTGAACAGCAGTTGGTAACTTATTGGAAAAGCTGTAAAGATCAGTCACTCATCGACAGTATGTCACATTCTTCTACAAATGATTTACCCTCCTAATAGCATCTATAAAATCCACATACGATGGGGAAAAACAATTCAGCAAAAAATAACAAAAATAAAAAAATGACAACACAAAACCTCAGATTACAGTGTTTCAATACAAAGTGCTTTTTTTGGATAAATACCGGGTATAAGAGAAAGGCTGCTGCGTTAGCGACCTGGACTGATAAAACAAGGGCTGGCACCAGAAAACTGCCACCTTTCACAGGAATGTTTAGCCCTGTGAAGCAAACGGTCAATTTTTCTCTCCACGGAAAGAGTCCGGCAGAGCTGTGGTCACACATGCACACAGCAGGGCGTCTCGTGGAAGAACATCTCTCTGCCTGCGATCTCAACGGGTCTAAGTGAGAGGGACTACCGAAGCAGAATGTGGACATTATCTATATGCCTCTTGCCGAGCAGACTCGATGCCCACATGGCCGCTGACATCATACGATCTTATGGGGGAACATAGAGTCTCTAGTTGGAGCTTGAGTGATAAAGGTCTGATGACTTTACTGGCCCAACACTGATAAATCTGAGATACAAAGATGCCTCTCTGGTGTTGAACTGCAGCTGGTCATTTAAGACTGATTATCAGCGGAATTAGCTTGTTTGTGAAGGAAGGTATCACTGACAGTTGGAGGGTGGGGGTCTAAAGTCCTGACCATCTGTACCGCTCAGTCTCCTCCTGGAGCACATCACCGACGCGTGGACTGGTCTGTAAATGTTTAGCGGCAGATTTCATATCACTTACCTTGCGTTTGACATCGGATGCTACGCTAAAGATGAGTGAGATGTAAAAGCCCAGTTCAATCATGTAGTACCAGTACTGGGAAGGCAACAGTGGCTAGGGGAGGCAAGGGGGGTTGGGGTGGAGAGAGAGAGACAGAAGACCTTTACTTTCAGAAACAGACTATGGGGTGAACAAATGATTCAGCAGAGTTAGCTGTTGAACGATATGAGCTGTAACAGGGAAATGGTAAATCCAGAACTCGGGCGGAGGAGGTTTTTTCGGGTCTTACCATTTTCGGGAAGTCATCCCACATCATCTTCAAGTCGTGGAACCACGGTTTCTGAGAAGAGAGCAGAGTGACTTATTAATAAGGCAGCCAGCGTTCGAGTAGCACTATCGCACAAAACTTCAACGATGTTTGTGGGTAGCAAAAAAAAGTGTGTCAATTAAGATCCCCTTGCAGGAAATCAGCAAAGACGTCTGTGGTTGCGACTTACTTCGCTCTTCAGTTTTTCCAGAGTTAAGAATCAAAAAGGAAGGTCTGAAACGGCACTTACATCGATCAGGACAGCCAGGCCAGCAAAGAAAGCAATAAGGTAAAAGGTAAATCTCCAACTGTAAGAGAATATACAATTATCTCACAAAGCTCATTCTGATTCAGTGCCACACAACACACGAATGAAAATAAAGACAATAACCGCTGAACCCTCCACATACTTCACAGAGTCACTTAAAACTTCCCTAAATATTATGAATACTTAACATTTAATCATTCATTCTGTCTTCACTTGCTTTTGACAGCTGACAGGATAATCACTGTTTACATTTTAAAGCCACACTCCGCTTCTACCGCCCTCCTCCGCTACTGGCTAGCATTTTGTTACTATTGTTTTCCAACGCTTGATTTGAGACAGTATTAGGGATGCGAAACACAAACTATCCCGCTAAAAAATCCTCCCCCAACCAAAGAAGAGAAAAAAAAAAACTATGAAAACAATCTCCTTGAGAGCTTACCAACAGTTGAATAAATGAAAATATATAGCTTCCTGTTTTGGCACACCTGCAGCCCTATCTGATACACAGCATCAGATCCATAAACAGGGAAACCTCTCCAGCCAAACTAGAAAAAACAACAGGACAGCTAAGGTGTGGGTCACTTTGAGCTGAAAATGTACTTCAGCTACCTGGCTTCCCGAAACTTTTTGAGTTTGCTGGGCCGATCCTGGTTCCTCCGTCGTCTGAACCAGCGCTGGACCTGCCGCACCGAGCAGCCAGTCTGCTGACTTAACCTCTCGATGGAGCTCTGGCGACAAAAGCGGGACGAGGAGAGAAGATTCAGCCCCATTCCTGGTACGTACATGATCGAGGAATGGGGTTTGGACCATTTCTTCATCTTCAAAACCAACGTTAGAAAGTGACAGAGCGGCTGGTACGCGGCAGGGTTGGCTTCCCTGGGGCATGCAGAGTGATCACCTGTGTGGGATGCTTGGAGGTGCTGCAGAAAAAGGACTCCAGTGCTGGATTTGGAGGGGCGCAAACACGCTGCTTGTCGCTCACTCCAAGAAGACGGGCCAGGGGACTCGCTACCGTCCTTGAGTAGAAAACACACACAGTCACATCAGAAAGAGACCGACAAAAGCCTTCCGCTGACAGATGGCCTCGCAGGGCCTAGAAATAAGTGAGTAATTTCTAGCTGTTTCTCAACTTGTAAATTGGTCTGGAAATGTTGAAATCTCTGCTGAAGCTCATTCATCTCCACAAAGTCTACACCGACAGAATGCTGTTTGTATTCCTTTGCGGTTCTCCATGAATAATGATAGTCTACGATGCAGAAAGGGGGGGCATCATCAGCAATGCTGAATTTGAAGCTCCCTCCACAGGTGTTAAGCCTTAAATGGATACGGATTATAATGCTTAATCATGGAAAGGAGATGTGCAGCCCATCCCTGAAAAGTCATAACACACAAACAGTGACTCACCTTTCAAAAATTTGTCTAACAACCAGGAAGCAGAAAGCAATGGGGATGGTCGCCCACAGGTCCCGCGGTTTGGGGAAGACCTTTCCATCGTGGTCCTGAAGGTCAGCCCAGCCGTGGCCCTCAGGAAACCAAAGCCAGTCGGCCCACAGAGTCTCGCTCAGCCGGGACAACATCCTAGGGATCAACAGGAAAGCAGATGGATTCTGTAGGCTGTGATAAGACGGGAATTAAAAAAGGGGGGACTTTGCCTCCCATCAGATCTCCCCTCGGTTTCGATCTGATAAATGTAGCAACCCTCCGCAACATGACAATATCCGGAGAGGAAGGAGAGTAAACAGAGAGCTGACAGGAATCAGTATTGATCGGAGTTGATTCGGCTCCCCGGGCACCAAAGAGAAACATTGCTTCTGGGCACTTCCCGTTGCAAATGGAAAGTGGGGATGGAGGGAGGACTGGTTATCCTCAGACAATGGAAGAATGGAGAAGCCCTGGGAACTCGCGTTAGGGACCAAACTGACTTCATATCAGAAGTCATACAGCTGTGGAGCAGGACAACAGATGGACAGAGACGAGTTTGAATGCCATCTTAAATATTCTACAAAGCACAAAAGCTACATTTTTTTTTCTACAGGCTTCCTGGTACCTGTTACTTGTCATGGGCACAGAATGATCAGTTGACCAAATCAGCATCTTTACTAATAGCAGTTTGTCCGTTTTCAAATCAGGCGGGGGGTAACCTGGACCGCTCTACTGTCAGTCACAGGGCTAAGTGCAGAGACATCCAATTATTCACACCAATGGCAGATTAAACTTTAACTTACTGACTGTTTTTGATCTGCCGTAGAAAGATGGAGTACCTGGAGAGAACCCAGGCAGGCAGGGAGAGAACATAGAGACCACACACATGAAACAACCTGTCAACCTGGAATTGAATCAGGAAGCTCGTTGCTGTGAGGCGGGAGCGCATTGTGCAACCTGATATTACTGCAGCCTTAAATCACACGTTCATGGATGAACAGAACATTTCAGTGATACTTTTTCAACCAAACAACATCTCTGAGCTCTACAAATCCAAATTCAAGTGTAACCAAGAATCAGATTTCACCGCCCAGAATGTTCAGGCCATATATTGAGCGTGGTGTCTTGTTATTCCTCGCCGTGTGTCACTTGATTTTTTTTTTCCAGTGGAACCTCTGTGTCAAAAAAAGAAGTGGGGAACAGGGGAGCGGACAAACTAGAGCAACCACGTCTGGCAGGAAACACACCAGGGGACCGACCTTGTGTGTGTTGTTTTGTGCTGCCATCAGATACGCATACACAGCTGTTTGAACAGCAACGGGTCTAAAAACAACCAGCACTTCCAAGAGATCGGACCATTCCCCTGGCATTTAAATCTGCCCTTTTACCTGTGTTTATTTATTCAAAAGTCAATTTCAAAGACCATTAAAAGCTCTATTTGTTTTATGTTGTTAAACTTTGACATGAGGGGCAAACTTTTTTTCCAAAAGATCCTTTACTGGTTAGATAACTTAAATTTTAGGTTATTTGTTCGCTAAATAGGATTTGAAGAGGGAAAATAAATGACACCAATCAACCATTTCAGGACCAAATACCAATAACTGATAGACATCAGTTCTTAGTTTTCAACATAAACCAGGACCGCCGCAATGAACAATGAAAAAAATGAAGAAAACTACAGAACTGCATTTTTATTTTTGTTTGGCTCCTTCCACAGGGCCATGCGGATTCTTAAAGATGCAACAAAACATCTTCAGTGTGTCTAAGCTCCTCTGAAACCGACAGATCAAGCACCGTTAAACCAAGCTGTGGACCTGAAATAAAGCAAGAACCCAAAACGCCATCAACATGTTACAAACACGTGTATAAAGATCTTTACCACATTTATCACCTTGCCTATGACAGTGTGGAAACAGCCACGGGACCTCCGGGCCCGCCACCTGATAAACACCTGACTCACCTGTGGACTTCGGTATTAGGATCAGACCGGCGTTATGGAACAGTACAAAAGAAAGGGAGGCAGTGTAACGCTGCTCGGCGGATGCCCGTCGCCCAACAACCACACTGAGTGAGAAGAAGTAGTAAAAGGTGGAAGAAAAGACAAGAGTGCCTTTCTCTGGCAGATCCAGTGTTTGCGCAAATCTGCCTATTTCTTAATTGAGGAAAAATGGTGTCAGTGGGTAAGGGAACATCATGGATTCAAAGATGTCCATGTGGCAAGGACTGATAAGTAATTCTCACCCCCTGACAAATCTGTGGGTGTGGACTTTACACCGATAAGCCTACAATAAATCACCAGAGACTCCCGCAGCCTGACTTTTTTTAACAGAAGTTTCATTTCTCCGCACCCCCCCTGCAACAGATGTCCTATCTCTTGGAAGTTAATCAGTGCGAGGATTTCATTGACCCTGGTTGCGTTCTTCAATGCCACAAGCCCAGCAATTCCAGGGTATTTAAAAATGCTCACATTTACAACAAGTGCAAACACACACTATGTTTCACGTTGAGCACATGATGGTAATTCCTCCTGTAGTTTATCCAAAATGAACCACAGTGTACTTCAATGGTAATTGAAGCTGAATTGCTGTACTTTTCATGAATGAAAATGTTAATACTTTCAAGGAAGCACAAAAGCAACTCGTATCCAGGTGTTACTGCACGACTGGTGAGCGCAAGGCTCCAGGATTGATCATGTCATCAACATGTCACTAACTGACTTGAAATTAATGGTTAGCTGAGGAACACGGCTGGTGCAAACAGGTCAGCAGATCCCACCGATGCCAGAGTAAACTCATGTATCCCTGCCAAGCTGTGATGCAGATAGATGGCAAGACATTACCTGAAAATCAACCGAAATAATTTGTTGCAGTTTTGCTTTTTCGGGTCAATGAAGCAAAAGAAAGTATCTGGTGTTGTTTTTTTGCAGTCTGGAGGTAACACTGAATTGTGAATTTGTTCATTGATATTGTGTTTATTTTATCAAACTCAGACAAGTTGTGTAATACAGCCTGATTTTTTTTGTATGGCATATTTTTTGTGCAGGTTATCTCAAGCTGTGATGCAGATAGATGGCAAGACATTACCTGAAAATCAACCGAAATAATTTGTTGCAGTTTTGCTTTTTTTTTCCCATTATATATATATATATATATATATATAAAAATCGGGTCAATGAAGCAAAAGAAAGTATCTGGTGTTGTTTTTTTGCAGTCTGGAGGTAACACTGAATTGTGAATTTGTTCATTGATATTGTGTTTATTTTATCAAACTCAGACAAGTTGTGTAATACAGCCTGATTTTTTTTGTATGGCATATTTTTTGTGCAGGTTATCTCAATAACAACCGCACACTAGAGAAAATTATCCACAGAGCTTTCTTAGGCTCGTGTTCTGGTTTGGGGGGGTTTAGGAATAACAATCATTAAAATTGCAACAATACTGATTTATAGAGTGCTTTCCATCAAAGTGCTAAACAAAGAAACTAGAAGAAATAAAAAAAAATCATGAATTAATTCATTAATTTAACTTTTGTGCAACAGGTAAGGCACCAGTTAGGACCTGAAAGTATGATGGAAGCGGTAAACAAATGGCAATAGACAACTGGAACAGTTTGTAGGCCCGATTTTCAGGTCCTCGTGACGAATGATATTCTCCTACAGGAATGAATGACATTTCCAGATGAAAATCTGGGTTCAATGTAAACAGCTGTCACTCACAAAAAGTGGCTTATCACGACACTAAACTTCAGACAGATGTGGCCTCAACCATGTATTCTGACCTCGGTAATACTCACTGTTTACGTTTATGTATGAGCTGCAATTTAGCTGGGCTTGCTGCTTCTGTCCTCTCATCTGGTCCCTGCAGAGTGTACCTTCAGGCAGTAATAGACGGAGGTAACAATGCTTGGAGACTAACTGTTGCTTTTATTTCCCCCAATGACTGCATAATTGCAGTCATTAAGTGTGAGAGAATAGTCTAAAGACGCATTCCACCACTCAGGAGACGGAACTTCTGGGCCTCATGAGAGGAGCTTCCAGGTCATCCAGCATGTCACCTTTGTCTAAAAAGAAAGCCAACAAACGTTTCACTATAAAACTAATTTGCCATGAAAATGTAAACATCTTATACATGTATTTACAAGCTAGAGAAAAAAAATAGCAGACTTAGATGGAAAGGGGCCGAACAAGTCTTTTGTCCAAAGACTTTTGTGGACTAAAAATTTAATGAGAAAAACTAAGTGATGCAGAGTCATGGTTAGCATCACTCACTGTGTGGTCAAGTCAATGGAGCCTTTTGAAGGAAAATAGCAGTTATAAAAAAGGGGGGGGGGGGTGTAAACACTGCAAACGGGCTGCTATTGGCCTTGTTACATCTGTAATACAGCCTGAAATAATATGATTAGTGACAATGTGATGATAAAAGAAACACGCTCTTATTTTACCATTTCGGACATACGAACATGACTAAAACAGAGGCTTGATGTCACAATGGAGGGCACAGAGTGGGAAGTACTTGGCCCACATGGTGGTAATTCAATGCCATGGATGCCAACCATTCCTTCCACCCCACTCCGATGTCTGAATATCCTGCAAAATAAATCCGTCTTTGCATGTTGACAGGGCTTCATCCAACCGGGTCAGACTGAAGTGAGGTTGGCAGCTTTTAGAAATATATCCATTAATTATCGGTTTATCAATATATTTTAGAAAATGGAATCAGCTGTGTTTCCACTGGAAAGGTGACGCTTTGAAATCGCACACACACACACACACACACACACACACACACACACACACACAAACACACACACACACACTGTGTATGTATTGGTTACCAAAGTACAAATTCAAACACTGAAAGCCCCTAATGAAGACAAATTTATTGTGTAATCATGTAACGCT
>CAAKHD010005851.1:12708-28784 GCA_901007705.1 Fistularia tabacaria
GGTGGATCAAAATATATTAGAAAAAAAAATCAGCTATATTTGCATTCGCAAGGTTGCCCACATACATGACACGCACACGCACACCCACACACACACACACACACACACACACACACACACACACACACACACACACACACACACACACACACACACACACACACACACACACTGTGTATGTATTGGTTACCAAAGTACAAATTCAAACACTGAAAGCCCCTAATGAAGACAAATTTATTGTGTAATCATGTAACGCTGATAAGCGGATTTTTTTTAATGTTAGCAACCAATTGCTAGATTTAATTCAAATTGAGCTTCGTGCCACATTTGCAACATTGAATAAGTTTGTCAGGGATAGTAAATTATCTAAACAAAAAAAATCGAAACTCTGTTTTTTCTTCTGCAAAGAAATGGGCTTTGGCCTCTTTCTATGCCATAAAACTCGTTTGGTCGGGAAAAACAGTGATGCTCTGGTACTTACGAAGGACTCTATACCTTACACCTGCAATCTCAAGATGCCTTTGGGGCCACTGCTGCAATTACCTGCAATTACTATCTTACAGGGAGGCGGGATGGGATTACAGCATTCAAATAGTATTTAAAACTGTAAAATATTACTTTTCTATGCATAAAAAAAGTAGAGTTGCTGTTTTCATTAAAAACACCCTGGTTGTGTTCAGGCACATATGACCAAGCCAACTACATTATCCGTATTACTTACTCCAGATCAGAGTTTGGAAAGAAGGCCTTTCAGTTTTCTGCTCCAACTGCATGGAACACTATGCAGATTGTTTTAAAGTTGAAGGAATTGGTCTCAGTGGAGTCTTTAAAAAGAAGTTTGATTTTTAATAAAAATTCAGTGTGTAACTGCTTTTAAATTATTTTTGAATCTGTAGGTAGAATGTGTTACTGCCGGATAGGATCACTAACTTTTATTATGAAGTTGATATGTGTGTTTTTGTTATTTTAAATTTGTAACTGTGCTGCCATTTTTGGCCAGGACACTCTTGAAAGAGAGATTCTTAATCTCAATGAGTCTTTTCCTGGTCAAAAAAACAAACTTTCTATGCTTTGAACATAAAGTTTTTTTTCCCAGACTTACTTTCAACAATAATTATTACAATATACCTCAAAATACCACATAGTTTAATGATTACTCTTTAATGTAACATCTGGATCTACTGCTAATTTGCACTCAATTACTGATGATTTCATGTCACTGTGGGATTGTGAGAAACGATTCCTCTGTATGTCCAGCACATACGAAGAAATTGACAATAAAGCTGACTTTGAATAATAATGTTAATTTCCTCAATCCAGCACCTTTCACATATATGGAATCACAAGGCAAGACAAGTCGTCGAGGGGGTACCTTATATTAGGTGTTGTAAAAATGTAAACAAATCACGAGTCCCTAATAGACTTGCTGTAGCCGTGGGTGGCATCAAGAAGAGAGTGGGAGGGTGGATGATGGGGCAGGTATGAGGCCCCTGCTGCCCCGGGGGTGATGGTGGGGGGGCGCAATTTGGCCCCTCATCCCCCGACGCGAAAAATAAATCCCATCCTTCTCTGCAAACAGCTGCTTGCATGCAGTTCGACCGAGTTTCACGGCGCAGGTGAGGGGGAATACGTGGACGGTGTGCGCATGTCCGTGTGCACGCGCGCTACGCTGCTAGCGTAGAAGCCCCGCTCGCTCGCCCGTGCGCAGGGAGTGGCGGACCGCGTCCGCACGCGCGCCGCGAGCGAGGAGTCACCCGGACGGAGCGGGATCGACATGGAGGCGGCGAGTTTGGACATCGCGATTAAACTTTTTAAATTCGGGTCGTGACAAAGGAGGGCTTTTTACTTCACCGTGACACGATGAATCAGCCCTCCCGTGAGGGAGGAAAAAAGAAAAAAAAGTCATGAGCTCCGGGACGGGTCTTTGAAAAACTTTCGAATGAAGTGGCAGCTGCCGCGACGTCAATGGCCGTCTATCGGTGCCCCCCTCCCCGCTCCCCCGATCCCCGGCGAACAAACTTCCCCTCTCCCGGCAAACACGTACTCGTCTCCCCGTCACCCAGTCTCGTCGAACAGCCGGGTGGGGTGGCTGTTAGCGGGCTAGAAGTTGTGATGTCCCGGATCCCGGCCCCGGCCCCGGCCCCGGACTCTGCCCCTGACGTGTCTAAAAATAACCGGAGCGCGTGCCGTCCGGGGATGGTATGGCTAGTTTTTTGTTTTCGGGGAAACAAAAATGTCCCCGATTTTTCTTCTGTCCTTCCGACGAGCGCTGAAGAAAAAAAAAAACTAACCGCCGCAAACGGCCGGCGTGTAACGGTGCTGCCAAACTTACCCTATTTTCGCTTCTCGGTCGTGTAGGCGGGCGGCGGCGTCTCGAAACGAACGGCGGTTCTTCTTCTTCTTCTTCTTCTTCTTCTGCTGCTGTTGTTGCTGCTGCTGCTGCTTCTCTTCCTCTGCGGGTTCCGGTGTCGCCGAGGGGTTTTCATGAAGATTTCGCCATTAAAAAGAAAAAAAAAGTCCACACAACTTGTTGGACGGTCGGTCAATAAACTGCCATTCTCTCTCTCTCTCCCGACTCAAGTTCGCCACATTCTCAAGGCGAGGGTGGGGGGGATCGAGGAAACCACTTCGCTTCACTTTCTCCGTCAAGCTCCTCTCGGCGGGAAGACTTTTCTTCTTGAAACTTGCGGCCCGGAAATGTATTTATTTTATCCGTTATGATAAAACGGACACCAGGGGCCTGTTCCTTCCCAGCCCGGCGCTCCAAATGGTCGGATGGCGCTCGGCAGTATGTCAAAATGGGGCGGGGCCACAGGCTATTAAAAGTGACGTGAGGCTTCAAATCTATGGGGGGTGTTTTGTGCCACGCAGTCGCCGCTCTGCCGTAAATCTTATTTACTGTTACATCTGAGTTTTTACTGTGTTATACTGAACTTTATCTTTATCTTCCCTTTATGCAGTGGGTAGCGCTTCTACGTCACACCAAGAAGGTTCCTCGCCTCTCTGTGTTGAGCCTCCATTTTTCTCCCCCAGGTATGCACAGGTTTCCTCACCAGTCATTCGGAGCTTAAATTGGCCAGAATGTGTGAATGAGAGGGTGACTGGTTGTTTGTCTCGACATGTGGCCCTGTGATGGACTTGCGACCGGTCCAGGGTGAACCCTGCAATCCTGAGTGCAGGACAAACTGTATGAATGAATGAATGAATGAATGAATGAATGAATGAATAAATGAATGAATGAATGAATGAATTTTCCCCCCTCGTGGTCAGCATGGAGGCACGTTTGGTTAGCACTTCCGCCTCACAACAAGAATGTCCCTGGTTTGATCCTGACAGGGGGCGTCTTAGTGTGGAGCCTCCATGTTCTACCCTTGTCTGCATTCTCTGGTTTCCTCCCGCAGTCCTCAAAACATCCAGGGGGCTAATAGGAAACCTCTTACCCACTGCATTCCTGACTAAATGACAAGGCCCCGCAATTTGTGATGAGGCGTGGTCGTAAAGGAAGCTGCTTTTGGTGGGAGCACGTGGAGAAGAGCCGGAGAAAAGCTGTGCTCTAACTTACTGCGTGAATGGAACTCTGAGAAGTGTGTCAACGTGTTCAAAGGTCTACGCTACAACCGCAACCACGAACACTGTTAACATTCCCATTATCGCGCAGTTAGTCAATATTTGCCCGGCGTAGAGAGCAGTAGCCGGAGAGGTTATCATAACACATTATAACAGACATAATAGAATCATGCCATTCTTGCTACCAGTTTGGAGCAGCCAATCTCACGGTTTGTCGCTGGCCTGTGGTGGGAAGGTCTAATCTGTGGGCTCCCTGAACAAGGAGCAATCCGACCCACCGCTAAAACTACACTTGTATTTGTTGAAGTCCAAAATTGTGACAGGAACTTCTGTTGATCGTGATCTGTCTGTCGTAGTCAATCACGATGAGTCGGCAGATTTGAATTGATCTCAATTACATGAACATATTTGAATTCGATCTGATATAAACGCAAAACAGTGTTCCAGCTCCGACAGGCTCTTTTGTTTTCTAATTCATGAACATTTAATACAGAAAAACAGGAAGTGAAGGGTGGAGCAAGTTGTCCAGCCGAAGAAGCCCGGCTTCTGTCGCCGCTTGCGCCAGATGGTTGCACAAGCCATTTAAGAACAGCGGTGGCTCATTCTGGTAAATGATAAATGTCAGATAAATATCAAAGCAAATCAGCTTCCTCCACAGGGAGGCCGGGCTGAGACGTCAACGCGGAGCCGCTGCCCGTATGAGATTGAACGCAGCCAGCTGGGGAGATTCAGGCACCTGATAAAGACCCTCCTGGTCGACTCCCATTAGAGGTGTTCCGGGAAAACCCACGTTGCAGGAGGATCCCTCAACCCTTGAGGGATCTTACATCTGCCTCCGGCCTGGGAGCACCTTGGTCCACCACAACCCGGCCCAGGTTAGCCACGGAACAATGGTGAAGCTGATTTGTAATCAACCGGAGGATCGTAGTCTTCGGACAATTCACCCTCATAATTTGGGGCTCCTCTTGCATGTTTGTGGGTGGAAACCTGGACAGACACTGGGACAACGTGCAAACTCCCCGCATCTTGTTAGGGATTGAACCCGGGACCTTCTTGCCGCGCCACCGTGCTGCCTCACTGTAGCATCGTATCTGCGTTGATTCCGGGGGCCAAATGTCTGCGAAAGAGCCGTTTGTCTCATTTCTGTAAGTCTGCAGCGCAATTTCGGTGTTGCCTCGGAAGAGAGGCCAGGTTAGCTGAGGTCACAGGGCATGGATTAGCCCTCATACTGCAGGCATGGCAGAGGGCCTGTGCATGTCAGGACCCATCGGACCAAGACCAAGCCCTGAAAGTCCTGAGGAGGAAACACTCAGGCCTGCTCTCCACTCCACCTCTCTCATCTCCTTCACGCGAGATCCATCCGGAACCCTGATGAATTATCGCTTCTAAAACTCAAAGACGACCGCGTCCACTTACCGATGTGATGGCGACGCCCTGGTGAAAAACAATAAAGCGTGAAATGTGGAAAGGTTTATTTAAGAGTCATCGATGGTCACTCCATCATTTTAAATGTTCAGATGTTTTGTTTTTTTTTCCCCTTCCATCAGTACCTTTTCAGTCCAACAGGGAGCAGCAAACCCTTCGGAGTGGCTCTATTTTCAAACAAGCTTTGTCTTTTGTGTCCCTTGTTAAACGGATGGAACAAAAGAAGTGGTGTTTCCATTCGTCAAGCTGAGGAAAGAAATCATTTGTGGGTAAATCACGCCAAGATAAGCAGGCAACTTAGACCTTTTTTTTTTCTCTAAACTGTACTTTATTTCCTTTTAAAGACATATGTTTTAAAACAGCGATTGTAGAGAATAAATAAAGAAACATTATGCTTTTTTTTTCCCCCCACTTCCATAGTTACATTTATGTAATTAAAAACTCTATATTAAGTGTGTCCATTGTCTTGGAGATCTCGGGAATTATTCTTCGTTCTCTTCTTAAATAGAAAAAAAAAGAAAGAAAGAAAAGGTCACATCTCCTCCTCGTCAGATTTGATTTACCAAATAAATCAAGCGTAAAAAAATCAAGATAGAAAAAAAAGCCCTTCCTTCCGCTTTGTAAATTTGTTAGGTGGTGGTAGCGAATCTTCACTCGAAGGTTTCAGTCCTTTAACTCCGGATTCTTTTCTTGTCGTTTCTTTTATTATTTTTTTTAAACCAAGGTATGTACAGCGGGAGGAAATCCATTTCTCTTTTCACTTTAATTTACCCCGTGTTTTGAGCCGACATATAAATAATAAAACTAACTCTACATAACATTATTAGCAATCGTACGGAATAGTATTTTCTTTTCCCTCCGACCCTTCAGAGACTGGCCCTCTGTTAACGCCACAGACCACAAATCACACTATACAGTAGAACCCTGTTCAGTAGAATAACATCAGTGATATGCTTTTTCTTAACATGTAGATCTTGTTGCCAACGATAAGAGTATTTACATCATATAAATGAATCCAGCTCTGGAATGGTAGGAAGTGTCGAGCACGTCTGACAACGCAGGGACTGATTCTGCTGGACTTCTTTTCTTTTTTCTTTTTTTTCCCCCCTTCTTTTTTATTTCTTTTCTTTTTTTTTTTTTTTTGGCCGATATTACCGCTCTTGCAGCAGATTCTGTAAGCGCATAACAAGTGATACTGCTCTTTTTTGCGAGATGTTGCTCCTGTGCTATACGGTTGGTCAGAACAACCAAACAAGGCTGGGACATCCCAAGTGGATTATTATTATTTTTTTTTTGTTTGTTTGTTTGTTTTTTTTCTTGATTGAACTCCTCCTGGAGGTGAAGAAGAGAGAGAGAGAGAGAGAGAGAGAGAGAGAGAGAGAGAGAGAGAGAAGGAAAAAAAAGAACAGAAGTGATTATAAAGTAATATTAGAAGCATAAAAACATTGACAAACGACAGTCTCTGGAGGTGGAGTGTTGTCTGCATACACACTGCTCGCACTGAAGCCTCGGGGAAGTCTCAGTGACCAACTAGTGTCCATGCAACTCAAACAGTGGCAGTCATACCGGAGTGTACGCAGGGTTCTTAGGAAGTACTCTGTCACCTGGCAGGCAAAATTCATTCATGCACAGTAGGAATTCTGGTGGGGGATTATCTCTCCGCATGCACGTTTGCATGTCACGTTCAATCATTTCAGGCCAAACTGAATTCTAATCGTCCGCCGGGTGGTTTAATGCAGGTTGCCGCGGACAGGGGGGCATCTGCGGGCGCGGGAGAAATGTGATTCAGATTTTTCATTTTATTATTTGATTTTCTTTCCCGCATCTGTTTTAATTTGAATTTAAGGAGCAGCCTGCGTGTCACAGATAAAGATTAAAAGCTCCTTAAGAAGCAGTGCAGCCCTTTTGGTTTTAAATGCAGGAACCAACTTTCCCAAAGTTTCGGGGTGAATTAAAGGTAACACGCTGCATACCAAAGAGTAGCTGGAATATTTGCCATTTAGCTGACTGCAGATATTGTTACATGAATGCCTGAGTGAATTGATTGTGTTTGTTCTTGTTGTGCTCCTCCGATAGCCATGGGATTAGATGACACAAGATCGTACCATCAGCAACGACTTACTCACTAAAAGTCCGCAGAATAAGAGTGAAAAGAAATGGGCTCAATGACTCACAGTGGAAGGTGACCACAGTATTTGGCCTAAAATGATTCAAATGTTCTGTAGTTTCACTTTTTAGGGATCAGAATTAACTTTGAATTTACATATTTATTGAAAGTATTCAAACACTCTTCTGAGCGACTCATCTTATTTGTGGTATTTAATTAGATATCGTGTTCCCCTCACGCAAAAATAATACATTTTTTTGTGTGTTTTATACGGAGATGACGGGAACATCTGATCGAAATGGGAAAAAAAATCAAGTGTGGTTTCGGCTTCCCAGAATTCCTAAAGAGGAATGCAGTTCCTCAGCCAGCAGCACGTGTCACAAGAACCAAACAGCTCTATCTGGAACCCTCTGAAGTCATTTAGCGTCACACACACACACACACACACACACACACACACACAAACACACACACACACACACACACAATTACATTTTCTGCCCATTAACTCAATACACACCACTCACACAATTAGGAATACACACACACACCCCCAGCCTCCTCTTGCCTCAAACGTACGGACACAACATAGACGGTCAGTCGCACACAAATACTCTCCGCTCGTCTACTCACAGGGACATTTTCAGTCTCACATTGAAAAACAAAACAAAACCAAACAAAGTTCAGGCACAAAGTCACTTGGAATCGAGTTACGACCAAACAGAAACCCAGCACTCACCGCAAAACTACCACACCAACCGACTAAACAGAGGTAACGTGTAAGAATGATAATCATGACAAATAACAAAAAGGAAATTTATCGAAACCAGAGAGGGAGGAAAAAACAGACAAACTAATATATCCATATTTTATGGACGAAAAACTGATTTACTTTGCAATGAAGCTTTTGGAGGACTTGAGGAAAAAAAACCAACCCAAAACCAAAACCAACATGTCATGATAATCAGTTACTTACAGATGCTGAGGAAAAGTGACAGTTATCGATCAGTGTTTGCAAGGATTAGAACCAGGGCAAAATAATAAGAGGAAACTCACAACGCACCAAACACAGTTCATGGTCGCCACAGTAACCCGCCATGCAGTTCAGCATGGTGAATCAAGGCAACGGCCCAAAATAATACAAAGAAAATAAAAATTGCTAATGGCAACCATCACAGGCAATATCGCCACAGCAACCAACACAGGCCCATTAACTTACAACGCGGTGAGAAGGAAGGGGGAGGTTTTAGCGGTTGCTAGGCAACCGTAGCCATAGCGACGCACGTCTCCACGATATATGTACGGGCGGGACAGTCTTGAGAGTGGTGTGATGTTTTTTTTTCTCGGGAAAAAATGGCATATGGCACAGCACAAAAACAATAAATGAAAAGTCAAACAAAACAATCAATGAGGTAAACAGCAGTTGCATTCAGGCCTGCGACAGAACACTGGTTAGAGACAGCAGGTCAAATCTACTCCTCAACGTAGCTGTCCCTACCTACTCGAGGACAGAGGGAAAAAAAAGACGCAGCCGCTCTTAAAACAACAGTTTCTAATCCCCGTCATGTATTTCATGGTAACGACACGCCGGCCCATTTAAAGTTCATCTACAGGAGGACCGCCGGCTTCTCACGTCCCACGTGAGGAGCGGCCGTGGAAGCTCCGGATTACACTGCCTCTCTGACCTACTGCCTATCACTCCCCCGCTCCCCGAAAAATTTTATCGGCGCAGCTCACCTCCTTCAGTAAGGCCTGTTGGCATCCTTGGGCCTCTTCAGCTGCACCTTCAGCCTCTTCATGCCGATCTGGAAGCCGTTCATGGCCTGGATGGCAGTCTGGGCGCTGGAGGGGTTGTCGAAACTCACAAAACCTGGACGCAAGACCACGCAAAGGTAAAAGGGGAGAGTCAAGACGAACGCGAAAGGAAATCGAAGCGAACTTGACGGGGACGGCGGCCGCGATGCCGGAGACAACGGCGTAAATGTCGAATCGGGGCCTCTGTCACATCGGCTCAGGGTCCATCTCCTCCCGCGTCGCTGTGACTCACCGAAGCATTTGCTTTGGTTGGTGGCTCGGTCGACAAAGACCTTAGCGGAGATGACGTTTCCAAAGGGCAGGAACATTTGCAGGATCTCAGAGTCGGTGAACTCCTGGGGCAGGTGGTAGATGAAGATGTTACAGCCCTCCGGTCCTGAACGCAAAGAAAGGGGGGAGAAGGCGGGACTCAAATACATTTTCCGGCACCGGCACGAGCACCTCTAAACACCCGAAGTTACTTTCGGAGAGATCAAGGTCGGGTTACAAATGACCGGGGAAATCCTCGATAAATCGCGAGAGCGTCGGCGTGACGACGATGCAGTTCTGTTCGGACAGATCGAAACCGATAAGTCAACCCACGCGGAATTAGCCCGCGAAGGTTTTGACAAAGGATGGAATTAATCTCCGGGCAGATGCGGCGGCGGCGGCGGCGGCACATGCCAGCACTTCAAACGCCGTAAGGGTTCTCACAGCAGAGGACGTCTTCCCGTTTGTCATGACAAATTCCCATCTGGACGGTGTTTCTCACGAAAACCCAGATTCTCGTTGAGTGATGAGCTCCCGTTTGGCGCGTTTAAAAAGACATAAATGCAGACTTTGTGCTAATTCGGACGGATTATATCGAAGCAGGTTCCGGAAGACGTCGCTCCATTTCCACACACTGCGCGGTGGTAAAACACGGGCCGCAGAGGGAGGCGGAAAAAGAAGAGCGGCGCTGTTTGCCGGGTGCTTATCTCCTCCCGAAACCCCCCGGTTTGCGCTAACGGCTAAATCCCCGGTCGATCCTCCTTCGATACGGCAGCGATTTGGTTTCGCCGCCGGTTCTCCCGAGTTTACCTTCTCGCTGCTGCAGCTGCTGCGGCTGCTGCGGCTGCTGGGCCACCAGGGTGGGCTGGTGAGGGAAGGGCTGTCCCACCAGGCCGTAGGCAGCAGGGTAGGTGGCTGGGGAAGAGGAGGCAAGCCAAGGTAAACCCGGTGTTTTTGTCCTGGAGCTACGGCAAACAAATCTTCATTCCTGTTTTACAGAGTTTCTAAAAACGGGGCGGGACTTTGTTTATATGTATGAGATGTAATCCGTGCACAATATGAGTTCGGGCGCAAGTTTTTTTTTCATGTTTTTCACATCGTATTATTCTCCCACGGGCCTCACCTGTGTAATGCTGCATGCCGGTGTAAGCCTGCTGCAGGGGGTCCAGCACAGGACTCTGAGCTGTGCACAGTGAAAAAAACAACGTCATCCGCCACTATTTCGGACATCAGCACGCTCCGAACGAGACGGAGTTTCACTTCGCCTCCTCCCGATCGGACCGCCAGGATGTGTTTTCCCGCCGGGACGTTACCTTGGTAAGCGTGGACCCCGTTGGTGTACAGGGTCTCGGTCGTGGACTGACCGTTGGGCGGCGCTGGCACAGAGGGGTAACTGTTCACCGCTATCGGCGGAGGCAGAGCGGGAACAGGGGTGGCTGCGATGGAGGGCGGAGTGCTGGTACCTGCGGACGCACGAACGGATGAGCTTAGGCCTGATTCAGGAGGCGGCTGCGAAATATGGAAAGTGCAACTGCGAGAGAAGACTTGATTTCAATAATAATCATTTTTTGTCCTTGTCAAGTTTCAAATACATCCTAAGGATTCAACTGTTTTTCGCCAAAATACTAAATTCTGCCAATAAGCAGGGATTAAGATAAAGTCTGATGTCCTAATGGGTCGTTTATGATTATATATGATATCTTATGCATAATGGATGTTCACCCGGCTGTAGATTATTCTAAAAGCAATGATATTTTGACTGCGGTCCAAATGTGGAGTGTAACCAAACCCAAAAAAATAAACCCAATAAATCAGTTGATACCACTGAATACTTAGCAGTAGTGATCTTCTATGAATTTGCAATATGCGAGAACCAAATACAGCGCTGCCATTAAATTCTGAATACTGACAACATAATAACTGTACTCCTGTACTGGCTTATATATTGTCAATTCTTGTCAAACTCTTAAAATACAACCGGGCAATAATACTCCCCAGTCACGCAGCTCTGCCTGTGCTGCCTTGCATAAAGCTAACACGGCGGGCATCCCGAGGCGATGTGGAGAAAACACTTCGAAAGGGATGTTTGTTTGTTTGTTTGTTTGTCCTCTCCGGGTCCGAATCTCCTTGCATGTCCGTCCTCATATTTCAAGCAGAAATCTAATCAGGGCCCGCCGGGCCAGACATCTCTGCCTCTCATTACCTGAGGAGGGGGTGATGGATGCGATTGGGGTGGCAATGATGCTGCTGGGGTTGAGGGCGGCGAGCTGCTGCATCTGAACCGCCGCCACCGTGGCAACAGGAGAGAGGTAGGCTGACTGCGCCACCAGGGCCTGCTGCTGCATCAGCTGGAGAGGGTATGATTGAGGAGGGGTGAAGGTGGGAGACAAGAGGGAGAAGGAGTCAGAGAACGGGCGTCGGATAAATTATAGCATTTCTTAAACGCTGCCTGACTGCATCACTGCGGAGATGAGCTTGTATGTGAATTCAGGGTGTGTATGAAGCCCTGGTGGTGTACTTTAGCTTTAGCATGCTTCTCATTTCCCTAGAATGGGGAACGTATTGAAAGACAATTTAGAAATTGACCAGAATTCTGTGGATTGAAGCAGGAATGTGAGCAGGACTAAACCGCAGACAGCAAAAAGTGGGCATTTGATAAAGACACTTTTCAGATGTTATTTGTAAAATACACGCTGCACCACGATCGTGTCATTAAAACCTGTTACATATACGCGCGACAGCACAAGGCTTAGCGTGCACACACGTACGCACGTGCGTCCGTACGTCTGTGCGTGCGTGCATGACCCGGGTCGAGCGTCCTCGCTGACCCGTTCTGTTTTCACAGATGCTTCGTGGAGTGCAGAGCACACACTTCATACCCCTCAAGACTACATTAGGGGTTGTAATTGCCCTTTAAATCATGCATGGTGTTCCCTGTCAGCCGCCAGGGTGAGCGAAACAACATTTCATCGCACTCCTGCTTTTGCGCATTTTGTTTTTCTTTTTTTCAAACGCCGTTCCATTTGAGGAGGCGATGCACTTTACGCTACGGCTGAGTAAAACTCTGTCAGAACTCCTTACGCAACACAAATCTGACATCTGTAAATGACTCCTTCCTAAAAGCGTTTGCAAAAGCCACTTAACAAGGACAAGTGAGGTAATCGGGTCTCATTTTAGATTGCAATTTCTGAAATTAATCTCGTTTGAAAACTCTTCCACGGACACGCTCGGTATCCTTTATTAAGTTCACTTTGAATCAATCATTCTCCCCTCACTTCGGTTACACTTTTACACTTGTGCTTCACGGAGAAGGGTGAAAGGGAAGAGTGGGCCCTTGTGCGTGAAGTGCGAGCGCGAGCGTGTTTCTCACAGCCTGAGTGTAAGCGTTGTAGGCTCCGAGGTGCAGGGTCATGGGACTGATGACTCCCAGCTGAGAGGCCACCTGTTGCATCCGCCGGAGCCCTCGTTCCTTCTCCGAATCAGCAAACTTCACCACCAGGCTGGAGGAGGCTCCCTGCAGAGGAAAACCACCCAAGTCTCCATCTGTCTAGCGTTTTTTTTTGTTTTTTTTCTTTTTTTTTACCGCTCGGAGAAAAATATCAGTGAACATTTTGACGGCAAGGTTATGATCGTGCATGCGTGCGTAGCTGTCCACGTGCGTGCGCACACTCACTGGTAAAGTACGGCTTCCGTGAAGAGCACTGATGGCGGCCTGGGCCTCTGCGTTGCTTTGGAACTTTACAAATGCGCACCCTGCATGAAAACACGCAACGTTAAACACACACGTATGTAGATACTGTAGACATGAACGGCTTACTTTTAAAATGACATTAAGAACCCCCCCGTATCTATGGCTTCATCAGTTACCATGGCGTCATTACACATGGTCCACAAAACATTCATTGCTTCATCAATCACAGCCAGTAAACCACCAAACACATCATTAGCATTGACCCATAAAACCTATCGTGTCATTAGTCATGCCTCACGCGACAAACACAGAAAAAAAAATCAAGAGCCTGTGTTTGAACTGCGGCCGGACGACGATCTACATGGTAATTATCATTAGCGCCGTTGTTGCTGACAAAAGTCATTTGCGGCCGCGTGATGGTACCGTGCTGGAGGCCCTGTTCTCTGAGCTGGATAAAAATCTAAACGTTGACACACAGTAAATGTCACTTTCACGGTTTTGACCCGGCCTCTTAGTCTGGATTAAATGAAATGATGGTAGAAAAGACAAAAGCGAAGGATCCCCCGTCCGACGCTTCGCATTTAGGGACTTCTGTTTTTGAACATTAGATTGATTAAGCCGGGTTACGTGTCGACGTATCTTTCCGCTCATCTGACGTTACCTTTGCTGGTGCCGTCGGGCCCGCGGAGCACCGTGCACTCCTCTATGCTGCCGAACGGCTCAAACATCTTCCTCACGTCGGCATCCGTCTGCTGCTTCCCCAGCATGCCCACAAAAAGCTTCCTGTCTTCTAAGGGGGAAGGAGTCACCAAGATGGGGAGAGGGAGAGAAAATGTGGAAAACAAAAACGTGAGGGGAGAGCGGTAGGGAAGTCGGGGAAGATGCTTCGGTGGTGTTTGTGTGTGTGAAAAAGGGCAGAGAGGGGCCTCGCTTCAAATACATGCATTTTAGCAACAGCACCATGATCAGCGGTGACCTACAATCGAAGCGTGCGATGCCCAACATGGCCACAAGAGGGCGGCATTGCAAACGCGACGACAAACAAACGGCATCCGGCCGTGACTCAAATGTTGGTCGCTCCTTCTGTTTTGACAGCGGAGCTGCTCCGCCTGCGAGGGATGAGTACACCGTTTTAGCTCAGTCGCTACAAATCAAATACTTCTTAAATTATCGCTGAGTCCCCTCCCCTCCCGCACTTTTGTGCCCGCTGCCATCCAGGCAGCCATTGCTTCCCACCGCTCCCCCGTTTTTGCATTGCGCCTCTGTTTTTGTTTTTCCCCCTCCAAAAAGTGATATGCTAATGAGAAGAGGCTGAGCTTGTTTTGGTGTTTTTCTTGCGCAGATTTAAAAGGCTGAGTGTCACGACAGCGACCGAGGACGTTTCGTATTTTTCCATGGCACGAACCTTTGGCCTGTCCATGCAGGAGAAGCGAGGGTGTCGCTGCTGATATTAATCACCGGCTGGGCTCAATTTCCAGCAGCCCCAAAACCGTCACGACGTGCCAGTGAGTCAGCAGCCTCTGCACGAGGGCCCCCGAAAACGGAGGCCTCTCCGGGAGTTCAGTCATCATTCCCTCAATTATTTACACCTGCACTTTTCTTACAGTGACGCGTCAAAATGTCCTCCGTTAAAATGACCAGTTTCATTATTCATGCACCAAAGTGCAGGAGTAAAATCGTCCCCGGCAGCAGAGGAAACAGCCAAACTCAATGACTCATGTCTTTATGAGTCCAAATGATGCGGCTTCGTATTCTCCCTGCATTTTGGATAAATAGCAATAAAAAAAAATAAAAAAACTCGCGGAGGCTCCCACTCTTATGCAGATCATTTCCCAGGACTTTTCAAGGACATTTTCAAAGACGACTTGGCTGGTATTAGACCGTGATCCTTTCTGTGGAAGAGCTCAGAGGAGGCAAGCCCGCAGCTATGAGTTATTCTCGTAACAGATAATACCATTGGATTTTCCATTAATTAACTGCCTGATTGACGACTCTATCATCTCTCTCTAATAATTGATTTATCAGTAAGCGAGTGTGCAAGAGTGAAAATAAGAGGCCTGCCTTGAAAAGAACATCTAATTGATTTCAGGAAAATGAGTGACTTTATCACACGAATCAGCGAAGCCTTTTTCATGAACTAAATTGACTGTTTGGACACAATGATGATGTGGAAAAGATCTTAGCCCTTTCAGAAGGCAATGTTACCCGTTCAAGTGATGTGAATGCACGTGATTTGCACCATTTTGAGAATCCCTGCTACCGAGGAAGTGTTTTCGAGCGGTGGAGATGCGCGCGGCGAGGCTGCGGTGAGGAACTCTTACCCCCTCGGCTCTCGCTGTCCGCCGGCTTCACCTGGATTGGACGGTTCATCTGAAAAAGAAAGAGGCGGAATTGGCACTCTCAGTGTGAATTTGGTGACATTATAGTTTGCATCGGGGTCAACAGCCCACCCCTGAATCCAAGCTGAGAATGTCACATATGTATTGAAATACTTGACTGAGTGATGAATGAACCCTTTACTGCTCCTGGGGGGGGGGGGCTCATAGTTTAATGGCAGCTCACACAAACATCGAAAAAGGCATTAAAACAAGATTCACTTGGAAAAACAATAGAGGACATAAAGGGAGGTTTGACAAAATATCAAAGTGTTGCAAGAAGCCTGGGTTTTTTTTCCCCCCACGATGGCATTTATTTGTTCATTCCCTGAAAAATAAATGTGAATGTCGAGAAGTAACATCATTCACCTATTTATAATATGGGGTGAAAATGCAAAGAATACGGGAATTGAATTGTTTTTCTCTCCAACCTGCACCAGCAAGCAGAGAAACACAGTCGCTGCATGTTGAGGATTAATCCCTCATGATATCCATCGTCTGCCTGGTTTCCCAGGAGGGATGACTTGTCGTCGGCTGGAATTTCGTGAAAACGCGACCGATAATTGCCCGTCTATCGTCACCTAAGCGGTGTTTTCCCTTTGCGGTGACAGTAGGGTTGTTGGTGAATACGTCTCTTCCTTTTTTTTTTAAAATTCTAAACTGACAGTGATGCGTGTGAAATGACGTTATCAGTGTTGTATGGCCTCTCTCCCTCCAACTTCGCCACGAGTCTCTCTCTCAGAATCTGCTCTAATCCTGCAGTCTATCGCCTCCCCCCCCCCCCCCCCCCCCCACCACCCCGCACCAGAAAAAACCCCCCCCCACGCCGACCGGGGGGGAGGCATAA
>CAAKHD010005853.1:1419-15481 GCA_901007705.1 Fistularia tabacaria
AACCATCCATCATCTCTGCTCTCACCACTGTCTCCTCCAGCTTTCCTTTCCTTCTGGCTGATGTTCTTCTATCTCACAGAACCCCTGACACTTTTCTCCAGCCGTTCCAACCTGCTGGAACCCGTTTCTTCACCTCTTCTCCACACTCTCCATTGCTCTGGACTGTTGACCCTGAGGACTTGGTCTATTTATATTTTTATTCATATTTATTGTTCTTTTCGCGCTGCAGCCGTGACAAATATCCCCTATGGAGATCAATAAAGTCTAGCATATACTGTGCAAAGCGCTTTAAGAGCCTTGTGTCAAGGTGCGCAGCGCTAACCACGCGACTGGGACGTGTCTGTGGAGGTTCTCCTTGTCAAAATCTTCTTGTCGTGGCGACCGGGCTTGGATTTTGAGAACTGAAGAAGCCTCTGGGATGAAGGCTGGAACGTCTTCAAGCGAAGAAATTCAAGTGCAGAAGATTTGGACAAGCATACAACTGAGGGGGCAACTCTGGGGTTCAGTGTCATGGCCCGAGGACACCGCGTGGCGCCAGGGATCGAACCGACTACCTTCCCATCGGAGGGTCTCCGGCGCCGCCGACTGAGCCGCAGCCGCCCTCCTCCCGCCTCCCCCGCATTTCAAAGTGCAGATGGTGCAAAACTCAGTAACATCCCCATGACGAGGCTGTTCCCGGAGTTTGTCCCCGGAGGGGCCGCACAGCACGCCGTGCCATTCATCCCCGGTACGAGGACTCTGCAGGCCACTTTCAGGAAAAAAAGGAGCCAGAATCCGGTCTGGTTTCGTGCGGGGACACAATAATAGCTGATGAAATACCCGGCGTGCCGAGCTCTGATGTACGGCTTTAACCTTGCCGGCGCGTAAAAATGCCCACTTTACAACACCGACGTTAATTTAGTGCCTGAAGAGGCTCTTGCGCAACTCTGAGTCCCGGTGATGCAACGGGTTGGACTCTTCACGCCGTTCACCACTTCGCTGGCGGAGCCCTGAGCAACGCCAACCTTCGTCCTTCTTCCCGTCAACCAACGACTGATCTTCGCTTTACCAGAAGAAACGAGCACTTTCGGTTGCGTCAGTTCAGCAAATCGGGCAAATCAAAAGTGTTTTTAATCCGCTTCCCTGACGGATTCTAAACGACAAAACAGCGGCGGGAAAGTTAGTTTGACCACTAGATAACCTCCGGTATTCCACAGGGATCTGCTTGGGCTTCACGTTTTGAGCCTCATAAAGTACAGCGCACTATAACGCCATCTGGCCTGCATCCCAAAATAACTCTCCTTCTTCTTCTACTTCATCTTTTCCTTCGGACGCTCCCTTCAGGGGTCGCCGCAGCCAATCACCTGCCTCGCACAAACTAACTTCCTGTCCTCTTTATCCTCAGACCCATAAATCTCCCTGGTCTACCTCTAGACCTCCTCCACCCTCAGTATCCTTCTACCCAGATCTTCACCATCTCCAGAACATCTGATCCCATCCATCCTCCTCACTCATAAGCCATCCTCGACACCTTTCCTTCCATTCTTGCAGCTTCTTCTTCTTCTTTTCCTTTGGTCTTTTCCCTTCAGGGTCTCCACAGACAATCCACCTTCTCCATCTAAGATCCTGTTCTCTGGATCCTCCTCTCTTCATATCCTCTCTCTCTACCTCCATACATCTTCTCTCTGGTCTTCATCTCGACCTCCAATTCCGTCCACCAATATATTCACTCCATGACCCAACCATCTCTGAGCTTCTCTCCAAAACATCTACCATGTCATTCCTGATCCTCTCCATCCTGGTCACTCCCAAAGAGAAGCTCCACATCTTCATGTCTGCCACCTCCAGCTCTGCCTCCTGTCTTTTCTCCAAACCATCCATCATCTCTGCTCTCACCACTGTCTCCTCGGTGGGACCTCGTTCTTTAGGGGTGTTGTGGTGTTGAGGAGGTAGAGCGACCGAACATTCCTGGTTCGATTCCTGGCTCCTCCTAGTGTGTCGAAGTGTTGTTGAGCAAGACACTGAACCCCGAACTTCTCCCCTGGTGCCCCTGGACGGCATCCAACTGCTCATGGTTCATCCATGTTGGGTTCATTGCAGAGAACGAATTTCCCAACCAGGGGTTTATAAAGTATACATTATTATTATTAGTAGTATTGGGTGCAATATTTCAGATAAGGTGCAATTTTTTTTCATTTTTCATTGTCACAGGTGCAGCAGCACAACAACTACCTTCTTGCTCTCACACCCAATGTTGGCGGCAACAGCGCTAACTTCTGCCTTAAATCGTTCTGTGATCCATGTTTACGTTTGCTCTTGTTTTTCTGTGTTTCTTTGCTCTTATTTCTTCGATCTTCGTGGCTTGAACCCGGACCTGGCTACTAATGTCGTACCACGTACTGTAAGGTGTGCCGGTATGACAATAAAAGTTCCTTGAATCCTATTATTATTACCGCTGAAACTTTTCTCCACCCATTCCCACCTGCTTGAAGCGGTTTCTTTAGCTCTCCTTCCAGTCTTGCTGATACTCTTTTCTCTCACATTACTCGTCAAGAACTACGGGCTTATCGAGGTGATTCGGGGTTCAGGTGATTCAGAGGACAGAGAGGAAGTCATCGAGACGAGCTACAGGCCCGGAAAACGCGAGCAAACAAAAACGACGTCACGTGAGTTTAGCATACGCAAGGCTACCGTATGCGCAGGTTGACCTTCTGAGAAGGTCCGTGCCCTTGTTTGTAACTTTTAGAAAGAGAGTGGAGACGTGAAGGTCAAAACAACGCTGTATTCAAACATCAAGTGAGCCGGCAACCCTCCCCCTCCCTCCGAGCACAAGGGGGAATAGAGTGTCATCAGCAAAAGTGTGTATTTGTGTGTGTGTGTGTGTGTGTGTGTACACAAAGTGTACGTGTGGACCACTCTGGGATTTCTTGCTTTTTACACCAACATTGCAACCGCAGCTCTTCGCACAAACGGCCGGAACGGAGGGGTCGGGGCGAGGAAGAGGGGCGACACGTAGAGATGGAGGGACATTGTTCAGCGATCGCCCTTCTCTTCGTGCGCGGTGACGCAAAAGGCGAGCTCTCGCACATTCATTTTTGTTATTTGGCCGATAATTACGTTCTGGAGATGTTTCCTTTTTTTTTTTTTTTCTACAAAAGCGGATACCGAAGGGATACGCGGTGATTCATCTTCATCCTCCACCTGCTCGCCGGAGTCAGAAAATGAATGTCTACCTCGGAAAATTTGCTGAGCGCAGCAGACGAATTCCAGGAGGTGCAACAAAAACGTGCCACGACTGAAGACCACGGGTGGCGATAGAGGATTAATGCACGAGTCACTCGTCGTGACTCTGCACAAACGGAAGGTCCGACGCAGGAGAGCCACCCCTTCAGGTCAGGACTCCGCTGTCCACTTGAACCTGAAGGACAAGGACCACTCCTCTGGAGACAGCAACCTGATCTGGTTCCAGGGAGGAGTCAAAGGCGCCATGTATGTCAAACCGGAGAGACCTTCACTGACTTCGACACACAGGTATCTGAGGATCCATCCAACCAGGCCCTGGTGACTTCTACCTGAGCCTCGGCCCTCCTTTGATTTCCACCGCCTCCTCATGAGCCACATTCAGACCTCTCGACTTGAAACAAACCCGGCAAAGTGTACCAGAAATACCAGAATCTGTGAGACCCGGAGGAACTCCTCCAAGAGACGAAAACCAGATTCAGCTGCCAACCAAATGACAGCATTCGACCAGGAACCTGGAGGACCTGGAGAACCTCCACACGCTTACGGTTGACCTCGGAGCTGGAAGACGACACTTTTCGCCTCCGTGAGGAACCAGAGTCGTACTCTTAGAAACGTACAAATAAGGCGACGACTGCACCAGATTTGTGTCAGGATCCGGCCGAATTGCGAAGCTACGTGTCCCGTACTTGTGTCTCCTGTAGGAACGCCAGACACTGAATTCTGCAGATGAATGGATGGATGGATGAATGGATGAATGGATGGATGGATGGATGAATGGATGAATGGATGGATGGATGGATGGATGGATGGATGGATGGATGGATGGATGGATGGATGAATGGATGGATGGATGGATGGATGGATGGATGGATGGATGGATGGATGGATGGATGGATGGATGGATGGATGGATGGATGGATGGATGGATGGATGGATGGATGGATGGATGGATGGATGGATGAATGGATGGATGGATGAATGGATGAATGGATGGATGGTTGAATGGATGAATGGATGGATGGATGGATGGATGGATGGATGGATGGATGGATGGATGGATGGATGGATGGATGGATGGATGGATGGATGGATGGATGGATGGATGGATGGATGGATGGATGGATGGATGGATGAATGGATGAATGGATGAACGCATGAAGTGTTTGCTGAACGGCGAGTGAGCGGCGCCTCTGCCCTCCCTCGGGTCGGGGGGTACCAGATGCACGGAGCTCCGTCGTCACGGCTAAAAATACACGTGTGCACACGTGCGTGCACAAGTGCGCTCACACACACACACACACACACACAGACACACACACACACACACACACGCACGAAAGGCCGACACGCACCGCTGTAAACACGGGACACGTCGCCGAACACGCCTCGCCGATCAACTCGCTCTCCTCTTGGATTGAGGGATTCGTTGCAGGACGCGGCGCCTGCTCTGGGTTTGTCCCGCCCTCCTCCTCGTGTCTCGCCCTCCTCCTCGTGTCTCGCCCTCCTCCTCGTGTCTCGCCCTCCTCCTCGTGTCTCGCCCTCCTCCTCGCCGTCTGACTGTCCTCCATTTTTTGTTCGGTTTTGTTTTTTTAGCTTGGAGATGAGTTGTGCAGTGTTTGCATCCACATATCTGTCTCTCTCTTCCTCTCTCTCTTCCTCTCTCTCTTCCCCTCTCTCTTCCCCTCTCTCTTCCTCTCTCTCTTCCCCTCTCTCTTCCTCTCTCTCTTCCCCTCTCTCTTCCCCTCTCTCTTCCCCTCTCTCTTCCCCTCTCTCTTCCTCTCTCTCTTCCCCTCTCTCTTCCTCTCTCTCTTCCCCTGGCCCGAATCTCCCTCCGGGTTCTCATGGAATTTGTCAGTCAGTGTTTCCTGCCGTTTTTTTTTCTCTTCATGTCAGTTTGTTTTTTTCCCCGTACGTTTTTTTTGTAGTTTTTGTGTGTGTGTGTGTGTGTGTGTGTGTGTGTGTGTGTGTGTGTGTGGGTACAGTTTGTCTCAACTGTCCTTTAACAGAAGCACGACGCATGATAAGATCATTTTTTTTTTTGTCATCCTGTTGAATTTTTTTAATATATTTTACTTTCTTTTGACCATCTTTTAACCGTCTCTTTTTCATATTTACACTCATATTTATTGATAGTGTTCTTGCTGCGCTGCTGTGACTGAAAGAATCCTCCTCTGGGGATCAATAAAGTCTTATCTTATCTGATCTTATTCTGACTCCTGAGTCATGCAAACCCGATATGTTCCCAGAAATCATGGAATAAAGGTTTGAAAAAAATCTGTTTGCTCCAAAGATAAAGATGATGTTTTTGACATAAAGCAAAGAAAATGTATAATAGCCTGACACGTCGAGCAAAAGATCAGCTCTTCTTCAGGTGCTTCTCAAAATATGTTGCATCACGACGGTCAGCATCTGAAGAAAAGCTGATTTTTTGCTCGAAACCTCAAGCTATAATACATTTTCTTTACTCGATGTAAAATAAATGTATTATTTTTGGAGCACTCTTGATGTGCGGATTTTTTTTCAAACTTTTATTTAGTTGATGCTTTTCGTCCAGCATCCGTTTCTGACCGGTCAGCAGATGTGCGTGTTTTTCTTTTAGCCCAAAAATCATGAACCAGGAAGGAAGGATACTTTGTTAATCTGATGTAGCAGCAGGTGCTTTTAGATATTATACTGTAAGGAAGCTTAGCCTACGTACAGAGTGGTTTCATCACGGGAATAAATGTATTTATAAAGTATGAGATACATCCATATTTATTCATTCCTTCATTTTGAATGAATGGATGATACAGTTCTTCTCTTTTTTCCTGTGGGTTTTTCCCTTCAGGGTCTCCACAGACAACCCACCTTCTCCATCTAAGCCTGTTCTCTGGATCCTCCTCTCTCACTACCTCCATACATCTTCTCTCCAACTCCAGCATCCGTCTACCAATATATTCACTCCATGACCCAACCATCTCTGAGCTTCTCTCCAAAACATCTACCATGTCATTCCTGATCCTCTCCATCCTGGTCACTCCCAAAGAGAAGCTCCACATCTTCATCTCTGCCACCTCCAGCTCTGCCTCCTGTCTTTTCTCCAAACCATCCATCATCTCTGCTCTCACCACTGTCTCCTCCACCTTTCCTTTCCTTCTGGCTGATGTTCTTCTATCTCATGGAACCCCTGACACTTTTCTCCACCCGTTCCAACCTGCTGGAACCCGTTTCTTTACCCGAATGAATGAATGAATGAATGAATGAATGAATGAATGATACTGACAATATACTGCTTATTCTGGACTGGAGACGTGCAACCATTCGCTCCCTCATTCGCACGTCACATGGAGACATGGTTTCTCAGCAAGTCACTCTCTTTCTTGTGTGCATGACAGGAACGTGCGGTTGCGCAGGAGACACGGGAGGTTCCTCGGTTTCGTTCCCACCAGATGACCCGTGCCGTCCGCTGGCACCACGCCGGAACTATTTCCCGTATCCTTCCTCCGGAAACCGCGGCCGTGTGAGCCCGAGGCCCAAGCCGCCCCTTCGGGATGCGCCGAAGTCGCCGGTCCGAGGTTCGCTCAGCCGGGCCTCTGGAGGTCTCCGGGCCCCTGGAGGTCTTCATTCTCCCGTAAACATCCCACAATTTGAAAGACATCCCGCTCTGCCTCGAACGGGGTCGAGCGGCCGCTTTCGGAGGAAAATAATTAAAAAGTGCTCACGACAGAGCGGCAGTGAATGAGGATTGAGCCGTGGAATGAAAACTGGAAGGAGGGTGAACTTGCACCGGCGACTGGATGACAGTGAAACGTTGTTGTTGTTGTTTTTTTATCCAAATCAACAAATCCGCTTTTTCAAAACTACATTGTGTCAAAAATGTGTCTGAAAACGTGAAAGAGGTTCATTGGAGACCAAACATCGTCCAGATGTGGGTTTATGATGGTCCATCTCTGCACGGTGTGTGAATGACAGGGTGAATGATGAGACGACACTTCATTGATCCCCAGAAGGCAAATTTTTTTGTCACAAACAGCAAAACAATAACAATAATAGCAATAAATACGAGCGTAAATGTAAATCTGAGAGACGATTAAAAGATGGTCACAAGATATCTATAAAAAAAAAAAAAAAAAAGAATAGGCAGCAAGATGAACAACAACAACAGGGACAAAATAGACAACACAACAAAAAAATGAAAAAAATAAATAAATTCTAAAAAAAACAAAATAAAAATAAATTCTAAAAAAGCAAGGGTGAGAATCGACCACCGAAAAAGGAGGACAAGAAGGGCAAGAATAGAAACAGAGCGACGACAACAATGACAAAGATAAACAGGATGCAGTGGAGTGACACCAGCGGGCAGAAGAGGAGACGTGGAGTTCAGACACCACACGTGTGAGCTGGTGGAAGCACAGATGCACCTCCAGGGAGCGAAACCATGGGTGTGTATATCAGATGGGAATGACTGAGTGAATGGATGCATGTCTCTATGTGGGTGAATGGGTGAATGTTCTAGATGTGCCCCCCCCCACAACTACCGACCGCAGGACGACAGAGATGAATGGATTTCCTGCACGAACGTCATGCTAACAAACAGGAGTTTCTTTAAGATACGAAGCGCGATTCGTGCAAATTTTATCCTCGAAGTACGGAGGAAACGTCACGATGCGAATACGACAGCGAGAAAATCCAAATTCCAAACCCGAAAGCGAGCTCCCGCAACTCCGATACGCTTCATGACGCCGCCGCACCTTCTGAATCGGCGCCGGTCTCACCTTGTGGTGTTCCTGTCTCTTATGTGGCATCGTTTTACATCTTTGTGCTTATTTTGTCTATTTTTTTTTAAAAAAAAAACGATCACGGGCCCAAAGAAAGCAAGTGCTGAACCAAGACAGAAGATGCTTTCTACGGAAATGAAGCAGGAAATAATGGCCAAGCAGGAAGGCGGCGTGCGTGAGAGCGACATCGCAGGTGAATAGAATTGCAGGTTGTCTTCTGTTATTTGGAATGTGGAAAATTCATTTAAGTTACAAAAAAAAAAAAAAAATTAACTTTCCGACCCACTTCCGGAAGGAACGGCTGTGCTGTTCATTCAATGTGAAAGTGCAAACGTGCAGGGATCGTCCAGGAGGAAGGATAACCTTGAAAGGTGTACGTGACATTGCGATGGCCTCTGAACGCAGCGTGAAGCTGAGGGAGAGGAGAAGGAGGCTGGAACACAAACAACGCCAATCAAAAAAAAAATCAACCACGCTATTCCATATCCGAACATCCGGGTTCCGTTTAATGTAACAGTGGACTTTACTGCTAATGTGCACTCAATTATTATTATTATTATTATTATTTAGTTAATTTCAATGTCACGGTGGGATTGTTAGAAACATCTCCTCCATTCTTGCGGACGTCCACGACATGCGGAGAAACTGACAATAAAAGCCGACTTTGAAATGCGGCACGGACGGAGGCGTGAATGGCTGCTTGTCCCTGTGGGACAGGTGGGTGAGTGGGTGAATGTCTCTGCATGGCGAGTGGATGAGAGGGGGAATAATTGCACGTCTCTACGCGACACGGATGACCGAGCTAACGGTCGTGCTGATCCTTCGAGGATTCAAGGAACTTCTGTTGTTATCCCGGCACACCGTGCAGATTATGGTACGAAATTAGTCCCCGGGTCCGCTTTCAAGCCACGAAAATAAAATAAATAGAAGAGCGAAGAAACAAAAACAAAAGAGCTCATGAAAACATCTAACAAGTAAGAGCGAGAATTTAGTTAAGGCTGAAGTTAGCGCTGTTAGCACTGTTAGCACTGCATTTCCACGTGAAAGCAAGGAGGTAGTTGTATCATTATTGTGAAATATTGCACCTTGATTGTGTTAAAGTGTGTGTAGTGCAGGTCAATAGAAAGAGAGAGAGTGTGTGTGTGCGTGTGCGTGTGTGTGTGTGTGTGTGAGACACGGAGAGAGTCTACAACTGAGAAAACCATCACGCTGCTCATGCACCATCTACCATCATGGGATTATTTACTGCGGCAGGTGGACGGTGACGCGTGTGACGTTCCAAAACCCGACAAACCCCAAACCCCCGGATCTGGACCTTCTCCTCGGCTCCACCAGGACGTGCAAACCTGACCCGACCTTGACCTTTAGCGGCTGTCGGGTTCAGGTTTCAATGAGTGAGTGACATTTGAAGGAGCCGTTGTTCCCGAAGGAGCATCGCGTGTCCAGAATGAAAGGACATGAATGGACTCCGTTGTTGTTGTTGTTGTTGTTGTTGTTGTTGTTGTTGTTGTTGTTGTTGTTAAATCCAACCCGGAAGACGGAACCTTGAAAGCAACTGCTCGTTTACCCAGTATCATAATATTTTTAATTACTTAAATAACTGGGCGCGTTTCAGGAGAAGCCATTTCACCTCCACCTGAGGCGAGGAAGATAAAGCCCAAGAGGAACGTCGCTGACATTTTGCTCTAATTTATGTATCCTATAGCTCAGGTGGCGTTCAAGAGCCACCGGGCCGGTCGCTTTAAAACAAACACAATTACACAGTTAAATATGAAAGTGTAACGTCAAGCAGGTATTCTTCAAAATAACCCCGTCACCGTCGTCATAGGAACAAACAACACCGGGTGCCGGACACACTTCAAGAACAGCGTAGGATAGTTGTCATTCAGAAAAGCCGCTCTCAGACGGTTCTAAGAAGCGTCCTTCCTCAAATCCGTTCCAGGAAGTAGCCTCCTCCAGGGGAAGCTACCTCGCGGTGGAAATCTCTCCGCCGCTTCCACGCCACGCCGGCGTGAACCGCGGCTCTCAACCGCGTCCTCTCCTTTCTGCCGGGAAACGCCGCAGCGAAAAAGCAGCTGGTTTCGCGATCATTAGACGTGGCGAAGAACGTGAAGAATGAAGAACCCAAGCTGGCGTTGCATTTTGGAACTGAGTGAGTCCAAAGGGTTCGATGTGCATCAAGGCCTCTTCAGATCGAGCAAAACTAATCTGATGTTGTTTGTGAATGACGAGAGGAATTAGCGGCGTTGAGAAGGTAGTAAACAAAAGCCCGTCTAGGACAAAGAAAGGTCTAAGAAGTGTCCAGGAAGTGTCCAGGAGGTGTCCAGGAAGTGTCCTCCTCCAGGGAAACTTTCCATCATGGAGTGAAGGACCGCGGTGTGATGTGCACCTGAAGCTCCAACACAAACCAGCGGAAGAAGAAGAGGAAGAGGAAGACGACACGGACATCATGGAGGTGAAGCTGCCACACCTTCATGGAATAATAACCACGGAGCATCAGGAGGTTGGAGGGTTTTTATCTTCTCCCTGCACTGTGAAGAAGCCCGTTAGCTGTTAGCTAACTCAAAACGTATTCTGCTCCAAACTCTAGATGTTCCTCTGCGAGCCCTGGAAACCCCTCTCAGATCGCCAGAAGACCTCGGGCCTCTTCGTCGCTCCTTTTCCCGCTGCTTCTGTCCAGCTTGTCGCGAGGAAACACCTGACAAGTGACCAGCATAGCTTTTAAAAGTGCTGCTCTGCGAGATGTTTAAATAACGGGCCTGGCTTACGAGGTCCACCAATCACCCATGGAACCGTAAGAAGACCCTGCCTTGGAGTGGGAGCTAAGGAGCGTCTCGGAGCTGGAGGTCTGCGGTTCCTGGTTCCTCTGTCGTCTCAACGCGACCAACTGCTCCTGAAGTGCGTGAACTCCAAAGACGGACCCTTTCCGAGCGCAAACGTGGAGCCGGATCGTCGCACAGAACCCTGAAATCCTGAACGGTTGTCCTTAACCGTCAACCGCAGGGGGGGGCGTCGCCATGGCAACAAAAGCGCCGCGTGGTTTGGTCCTTCTCCGATCGCAAGAAGCCTAAAAAAAAAAATAATAAATCACCGTCCAGCTGAAAGCGTCTCAGCCGACCCTCCGCTCCGAGCACGGCTCTGGACAGGAGCCACCGCCGAGGAGGAGGAGGAAATTACCAGAGCCAGGCAGAGAAGAAGGAGGGAGAAGGAAGCGACGGCCGCCACCACGACGGAGGAAATGAAGAAGCCGGACCGCAGGGGGGGGAAAAAAAAAGAAAAAAAAAAAAGGGATGTGGGGATGAAAGGAAATGAGAAAAAGAGCGAGAAAAGTGTCAGAAAGCAGGTGGAGACGCCTTCGGATCTCTTTGGAATCGCCTCAGAATCCTCCCTCCACCTCCACTTGTTAGCGCGCCGAGACCCGGAGCCGGGGAAGAGGCCGCCCGTGCTGAGCGGAGGCGTGGAAGGAGACCAGAACAAGAGGCTCCTCTGTGCTCCTGCGAGGAGCAGCTGCCAGCTCCACCAGCGGCTCGCTCGCCGCCCAGTAGGTCAGCGTGTCAATTTGTTTTTTTCTTCGCTTTTCTTCGGTGGAAAGCCGAATTAGCGCCCGAGCGGAGTCCGTTCCGAGCCGTTCGATATTTTGCGGCCGGAGGAACTCGTGTCGTGTCTGAGCTTTTGTGTCCGGGTTCTGGAAAACATCGATATCGCGACGGTCGTCCGACGCCTCCCGTCCGGGAGACGGGATCTCACGGGAGGAAAGCGGATTCGAGCGGAAACGTTTTTCCGCCAGAAGTTGGGTGGTTTGAAGACCAGACGGTTTGAGCCCAACGGTGAGATCTTCACCTCCCGGCCAGAAGCTCCCTGCTTGCATTCCTGCAGGGGAACCTCCATGATCAGCTATTTAAAAATGAAATGAAACAATGAATTCATATTTTATTTTATCATCATATTTTACATATTATCTTATTATTACACTCTAACTTACTATTACTAATATATTACTACACATTACCTTACTATTACTAATATATTATTATATATTACCTTACTATTACTAATATATTATTATATATTACCTTACTATTACTAATATATTATTATACATTACCTTACTATTACTAATATATTATTATATATTACCTTACTATTACTAATATATTATTATATATTACCTTACTATTACTAATATATTATTATATATTACCTTACTATTACAAATATATTATTATATATTAACTTACTATTACTAATATATTACTATCCATTACATTACTATTACTAATATATTATTATATATTACCTTACTATTACCAATATATTACTATACATTAACTTACTATTACAAATATATTATTATATATTAACTTACTATTACTAATATATTACTATCCATTAACTTACTATTACTAATATATTATTATATATTACCTTACTATTACAAATATATTATCATACATTACCTTACTATCACTAATATATTATTATATAAAACCTTACTATTACAAATATATTATTATATATTAACTTACTATTACTAATATATTACTATACATTACCTTACTATTGCTAATATATTATTATACATTAACTTACTATTGCTAATATATTATTATATATTACCTTACTATTACAAATATATTATTATACACTACTATACTATAACTAATATATTATTATATATTACCTTACATATTATCATATTTTATTATCATTTTTATATATTTTTGTTCTTTGTTATTTTTTTTAATCGACGTCATACTCATTTTGTTCTGCAACATATTCATAATTCATTTGCGGAGGTTCTTGTCGAATTCTAGTCGTAATCCTCTCGTTCTGGACTTGAATTTCTTCTCTTCAAGAGAAGTTGCCACGACAAGAAGATTACCACATTTTTTATTTGTCGTTATTTGTGACTGTAAATCGGGCTGCGTGTCTGTTTTCCTGTAAATTGAAGGGACTGAATCGTTCTCCTCTTCAACGGGACGGCGCTGTGCGTCCTGAAGACGTATTTGACCGGAACAAACCCGACGGGGATTTTGGTTTGAAGCCCCCCCCACCCAAAATAAAATTAAAATTAAAAAGCCATGGAGTGAGAAGCACGCATTTAAAAAAAAAAAAAAGAAGAGAAAAAAGCATATTGTTTTGCTTTCTGCCGCTGATCCCTTTGCCGAAATAAATTATTTGTCGGAACCTTCGTCTCTCATCTTTTTTCATTCATTCTGTCGGATTAAAAGAAAAAAAGAAAAAAAGAAAAAGAAAAAAATCCAAAGCCGGTGGACGCCAGCCAGGTGCTCCTCAGCCTTTGCCAACTTCATCTCAAAACAAACAATCAGAGGGTGAAGAGCCGGTTCGGCCGCAGACGCTCAAACGAAGGTAAACAACAGGAGCGTCAGGCCCTGCGCGGGATTCAAATATGCTCATTTTTAACTTGATGGTGGATCATTGAAAGCCGCCGCTCGGTGCAGGCGGAGGAGGAGGCGGAGCTGCTGCGGAAGAAGATGCTGGAGAGGATTCCACAGAGCCGCCCTTCTGATGGACCCGAGCCACGCACGCAGCAACACTACATCGCTCTCGGTTTGGTTGGGGTTCGGTGCCGACCCGAAGGCGAGGCCGGTCCAGAGCTGGAAGCTCGGTGTGTGTGTGTGTGTGTGTGTGTGTGTGTGTTAGCTGGTAAGGACATGTAATCCTCAGGGACCTCCCAATGGAGCGACTCTGTTCCGGCGCCGCTCCGAATAATAACAAACCGTCAAACGTCATGTAAATGCACACACACATACACACACACACACTCTCTCTCACACACACACACACACACACACACACACACACACACAGTACCAACATAGTACAGCATCGAGACGTAGGAGAAGATCTCGACTGATGGCAAATCCTTGAAATCCATCAGGTGTTTCAGGACTTCCTGTGTGTGTGTGTGTGTGTGTGTGTGTGTGTGTGTGTGTGTGTGTGTGTGTGTGTGTGTGTGTGTGTGTGTGTGTGTGTGTGTGTGTGTGTGCGCGCCGCGATAAGTATGTGTTGTTTTGGGATAACACGCAGAGGTTAAATGTATACAAAACAGAAAAGATCGG
>CAAKHD010005854.1:0-21606 GCA_901007705.1 Fistularia tabacaria
AAAGACTGTCATAGCTCACTGTGAGCAAGAAACACACTAGACAAAAGAAAAGTGTTATTTGTGTGAGTGTGTGTGTGTGTGTGTGTGTGTGTGTTTGTGTGTGTGTGTGTGTGTGTGTGTGTGTGTGTAAATGTATGTACGTATATATATTTATATATATATATGCATTGCTGTGTGTGTGTGACTTTGTATGTTCTCCCCCCTAAAATGCCCCGATGTTTGTGTGTGTGTGTGCGTGTGTGTGTGCGTGTGTGCGTGTGCGTGTGTGTGTGTGTGTGTGTGTGTGTGTGTGTGTGTGTGTGTATATATATGTATGTATGTACATATATATATATATTCAGTCAATCTCTATATACCCCTGGGTATGACCTGTATACAATTTTATTTATAGTTGATCCGATTTCTGTGTAAATTATGTGATTTCTATGTAAATATTCATGTTTTAATCATAATTGTACATAATTATTGTTTGGGTTATTACTGATTATTCACCTCTAACACACACATTCACACCTAATGGGAAATGTGTCTGATTGAATCATATGTGCTCTATAAGGCATCTGAGTGAAGCTAGGCAGTGCTTCTGAATTGCAACAATGCTGGCTTTTCTAAGAGCAGAGGAGTTACTCTTCTCTCTCGTGATAAAGACTTGGGATGGGCTGAGATGAAGCCTGCTGCATCAGAGCTGCAGATCAGTGAAAGTAATGTCAAAACAATCTGTGGGACTGCACACTTTGACCCTGCCTGAAAATGTCAGATCGCCCGTATTATTGCCTCAAAGATTAATGTTAGCCTTAAACTTGCTAGCCATTGTATGGCTTTTGACAGAGGCCCTAAATGACCCCTGATCCTCCCCAAAGACAAAAAGTGTTCCCTCCTCTGCAGTGACATCATCCCTAATCTTCAGCCCAATCTGCCGTCAGCACTGCTAATGCTCTGGCTGTGTCACATCTCCTACTACCTGCCCTTGAATTAGCAACACTTAAGTGTATTGCAGTTTTCAAAGTGCATGAGACATAATTTCTCTCTTATTCAGCAGTTCAAACCTCATGTGGCCAAAATGCTTTCCAGCTGATGCCTTGGTGTTCAAGGACGTTAGGACGGGAGATGACAACTGTGGCTCACTACATCTCATTACATCACAGTTCACTGTATAAGTCTTGACTATCGAGGCTTTTGTTTTTACAGTGATGTCATTTCGAGAATGTATTGGTGCCAAGTGGGCAGCTGATGAGGTATCAAATAAGAAATACTGGATTCAATGATCTGTTAGAATGCCTATTTTTTGTAGACCGAGACAGATAATATACAAGCAAGGATAGGCTTTTGATAATGACGTGTCATCGACAGGTTTGTCTGTCATTTCAATGATGGAAAAAATTGTCTAAACATTGTGATTACTCTACATCACATGGAATACATCTGGAATGACTATGTAACTATAAATGGCATATCAGTATAGGTGTTGTTGTTTGATAATCAATCTTTGCAATCCGTATTCCCTTTTCTTTAACAACCCTATTGAATTCCCCCAAGCGTTACATTTCCCCTTCCCTTCCACCTGCACTCAAATCTGTCAATATAACTGTGTAAGCGATATACTCCCCATTGCCAACTTTACTTGTAAACCCCATTGCCAACTTTACCCCAAATTGGTGATCATGCATACATTTTGTGCTTGCAATTAGTCAAACTTTACCTCACTTTCAAATGTAAATATTTTAGTTGAGTCAAAAGTTACCATGCAAAAAAAGAAAAGCAACTGTTGACAAAATAGAATGAATTGGCAAACATTTATAAGAAAAAGCGTGCGCAAGCAGAACACATTTGACTTGATTAAGGCTGAGCTTCTTGGTAGGGCTTTATATCCACGAGTTAATAAATAAAATCATAACCAAACACTTCCAGACCCCTAATGTGCATTTGAAGGAAATGGAAATGCAGCAAAATTTTCAGATCCAATATCTTACAAGGCATTAAATTTGATAGTAAGAAGTACGCTGTGACCCAGCTTTGAATTTTGATTAAATCATTGTCATTTGGGAGGACTACTCAGCTAGATCTGTTGTTCAATCCAAGTGCGAAGAGTGAGATTTGTCTGCTTTGTCAGTCAAAGGTTGCCTCTGTCCGTCATGCAGGAGGAAGATGAAGAGGTCGAGTGAGGGCTGGCGCTGACCTTGGCTTTAAACTGTGCTTGTAGCTGCACCACTGACTCAGCAGTAAAAAAAAACTACGGCAGATCTCCGTTTGTTTCTCAGCAGCACACTTAAGACCTGCTTTCGCTCCAGTGAGCGGAGAGCTGGAGCGAGAGCTGGATCGTGAAGGGCCTGAAGGTTGGCCGTGTGATGAGTTTGCTTGGAGGGACATAGGTAGGAACCATCGTGTCTAACTCCTTAATGAATCTTACCTTGTCTTTACTCATTATACAGCAGACACTGACTTCAATCCTCACAAGCCGGAGAGCCAGTCAGTAAATTGCGAGATCAATAGCAGCTAAACACTGTAATGTGTATTAATCTGTTTTGAAGATGAAGAAAAGAAGAAAACAGGCAATTGATTGGCTGCACCTGACAGATGGTTTCTTTGTTTGAATGTAAAGAAGGGTTTTTTCTTTGAGATATCATTTTAAAACTAACCCTTTGTTGAAACAAAGCAAAGTCGTATTGATTTATTTTCTTTTTCTTGTCTGTTATGGCTCTTTGACTTCAAACCAAGCCTAACTGTATTTCTAAAAGCGACTTGCTGAGGCTTCACAATCACTTGTGTATAGTAAATAGGGTTTTAGGCAATCACTGTGTTGGTGTGTTTTAAAGGTAACACATTATTTCACTGCCAGGTTTCTCAAGCTATCTTATAATAGACACACATTTAAAGGCCTGCCCCTTTGAATTTGACCCTGTCATTGAAGTAGTTCAAGTAGTTGGTTTGTCTCAAACTTGTCAGCGAGACTATATATATTTCTTGACCTTTGTTGGTATATTGGGCAAGTTCCACTGCCCAGTTTATCTAAAAATGCACATAGAAAGAATAGGGAAGTTGAATTTTCAGCCATTGTAGATTTTCCCTCCCCTCATTTGGATGGTGGAGCTTTTGTTGTGCAGCCGTCTGTCTGATTTTGTGCACGCTTTTTATTGTATTGTTAAAAATATAGAAAAATTGAGTTGCAACAGTAGATATCATTGGGGGCAATGTAAGATTACATTACATTACATATAAACAAAAGACTACATCTGGATGTAGTCTTTTTTTACGGTCCACACCGTCTCCAAACTCATCAAAACTTTCTCTGTTCTGCTTCTTTTTAAAAACATATAGGCATATTCTCCATCACCATGTCATCTCTGGGCTACCCTCTACTGGATGCTTTGCTTAGCATCCAACACAAAGGTTGTAACGGTAGCGCTGTATATCATCAGTAATATTGTCCAGTGTTCAACTAGGTGATTTTTTTTTTTCACAAGTTGAGAGCTTTTTAAAACAAATGGTCATTGCCACGTGTTTAAATATAATAATAATTAAAATTTTGATTTCCAGATGATTGTGTGCATGGAATACAGTGGAAGGTCCAAGTCTCCAATTACTTTATGTCCAGGATCAAGCGATCAAAAATGTAAGCTCCTACGCTGTTTAAGTTTGCAAAAGCACCGGAGTATCACTATATATAATGCAATGTAAAGCAACAAAATTTGTAAACAGCCAAAGCTATGAAGTAAGAACAAAAGCTGAACATTGGGGAGTGTCGAATTTGCATTTTACTGAATGAATGAATGAAACTGAAAATAGATCGGGAGTGTGTGGTTTTTGTAGAATCCCAACATCATTACAATGTCATGAACTAATCAGAGAGGGTTATTCCGACATTGTAATTAAAAGAGTTGAATAAACAGGAAGTATTCTCAGTCGAATTGTCTTACCTTCGCCGACGATGAGATAGAGGCAACAGGCGCATTAGATGAAAACGAAGATGAAACACTTGCAGGGTCACCCTCGCTATAAAGAACCTTTTTGTGTTTGAGCTCTAATTGTTGCTGTCACTCGTCACTTTGATGGCAGATCTCTGTTATTTTGTTTCAGAGCGCACTTTCCCCTGCCAGCTCCAATAAGCTCCATTAAGCTTCATTACAGCCTTCATTAAAGCCAACTCAGCATCTCCATGGCTTCTCCCTGGTCCCCCAACCCCCCCCTATACCATGACCTTTAGATCAGTCTGTAATCTTTTGCCCTGAAGGCCTCCAGAGTGCATGTCCCTCAAACTGTTGGATTCAAGTACGCCTCCTTTTCTGTTTTCACAGTTCTTCTTGTTTATAGGCCGGAAGATTCTTATGAGCTGAACATTTGATTTGGTTTGCACGTTTCGCTGTGGAGGTGGTGTCGTTTTAAGAGTCCCGCCCGCACGTGCTGTTGACTTTTACATTAAAAGCCCATTTTATGAAGGGATTGTGTTTCTACAGACTCCCTGTTGAACGAGTTAGCCTCAGATAACCCATCCCCATTCCCCACCCTCATGCCAGATCTCTGTACAGTTTGACTCAGCCAGCTCTTAATCTATGACTAAAATCAACTGTCAGAATACTTTATTTGTCCCCAAAGGACACAAGGGGTAGCATAGCAGCCTAGAGCAGATCCAACATCTATTAATATATAAAATACAAATATATAAATACAGATAAAATATAAATAAGTTACAAATGTAAAATAAAGTTTAAGAAATAAATATAGAAATAAAATAAAGTTGAAAGTTGAAAAATACAGTGAAGCAACATCTGTAAAAAAAAAACTGTACATCTGTGTTAATGGCTGTCCATCTGTACAAGTAGCTCTACATCTATAAATAACTGTACATCTATACATGGGCAGAAGAAAACTAAATTTGTGCAATGCACTCTTCATTTATACAATAAATATAACAAGAGCAGCACTGCACAGAGAGCGGAGAAGGAGGTGGTGAGGAGGGTTTCTGAAGCTGCTGGGAGTTGCAGAGTTGGACAGCCGTGGAGGTAAAGCTTGCCCTCCACCTCTGGGTTTTGCAGACGGGGCAGCGGAGTCTACGGCCTGAGGGAAGCCTCTCAAAAGCCGGGGACAGAATGTGGAATGGATCCTGAAGAATTCTTTTGGCTGTCCTTTGGGTTTTTAGGTCAATGGAGGTGGGAGAGAGATCTGACGGGTTTGGCGAATGATTTTACAGCAGACCTTGACAGTGCACTCTCGGCAGTTAACTGTCTTGAGGGGTAATCGTGTATACCCAGCAGGTGAACGAGAAGATCATTATACTCTCGATCAAAGAGTCACGAAATATGGTCAGGTTGTTACTGGTCATGTCAAAAGACCTCAGATTCAGTAGCAGGTACCGGCATCGGTGACATTTCCTGAGGATTTCCTCAGTGTTTGAGAAGAACCTCCTCGGGAAGTTGTCAAAGACAGTTCCCAGGTATACCTTTACCGTTTCAACTGGATCCTCCCTGTACAGTTGTGGTGACTGCTTCAGCCAGCTGCCTCTACCAACAACTACCATGTCCTTGGTCATACTCACATTCAGTCTGAGGCAGAACGCTTTTCCACTTGTGCTCAAAGTCCTCGAGGGCTAAACCGTGGATGGGTGAAGGGCCGGACAGTAAGGACACAAACGTCACCAGGTGACAGTTTGGCTGAATGGACCTGCAGTCATCTGTATAGAGGTCGAAGAGCAGGAGAGACAGGATGAAGCCTTGTGGTGAGGTGAAGAGGGTGTCAGAGAAGATGTTGTTCCCCTGCACCCGCTGCAGTCTGTTGGCAAAGAAGCTGATGATCCACTAGATGGGTTGGTAGTTGAGGTGGAAATGAGTGATCAGCCTCTGAGCCAGTATTTGAGGTGACAAATAAAGTTAGAAGTGAATATATAATTTCCTATATTGCTGCAAAAGGAGCCTTTGGAATGTGGTGTTTTTAGTGACGTTCGTTCCGTTTTAAATTACCTTCAAGTCAGAGACCCGCTATATCTCTATTATTATTATAATAGAGCTCAGCCATTTGGAACCAAAACAAATTGTAATGTTTGATCATTTAGGTCATCATGACAGAAAATCTGTTTCCAGAATAAGGAGTCCTCTCTTATTTAAATTGTTCAGATGTAAAGATGATGTCTCCTTATCCTTAGACACTGAATCATTGATCAGACTTGATGGCTGATGTATCATTCCAATATTTTTGTTTCAAACCTACTGTTAAATTTATACCATCTTCTGCCATATTTAGACCAGTAATGGCCTGATATTTAGGTTGTTCGTTACAGATCGAGGAATAATATCCTGTTTATTATAAGGTTTCGATGACACTCGAAGGTCAGCAATTGTTGATTTAATCATGACATTTCACAGGATATTAAAAAGATTTTGGAAGACATTTTATTTAAAACTTCAGTGAGTGAGTCTTCTCGAGTTATTTGAATCTACAGTCGGGCAAGGGGCGGATGGGGGACACTTTTTTTAACTGCATTTTCCTGTTTCCTCATGCCTTCTTATCCTGACTTTTTAATAGTTCCAATACACATCGCAAAACTTACAAAGGCTACAAAACCAGCCAGCCACAAACTAACCATGTGAGATTTCCTCCCGGGAAATACCAAATATGAGTTCAAATGTGAAACCACAAAATCAAAATCACTGCTGTTATCCTTTTAAATTTGAAATATGTGTACACAAACACACACACACACACACACACACACACAAACACACACACACACACACACACACACACACACACACACAAACACACACACACACATACACTCAGTGTACAATTTTGCATTATGATTATGTGGAACAGTTTAATGATTTTTATTGTTTATCAGAAAAAGAAATGTTGTTTTAAGAAACAAAGGATGTTGTAGTCTGAAATTAAAAAGTCTTTAATTTCCTGAGCATTAATGAGCTGCAATGTTGAAATTAAACTTGAGATTCTTTATCACCACCGTTTTATTTTATTTTTTTCAAGATGGTCCTGGGAGATGGCAGCCTGTTGCAGCAGCTCCACTTATTTTTTCCTCTATTTATTCTCTTTCCTTACTCATTTACCGTGTTTCCCGAATTTCCCCTATGGGGATCAATAATGTATTATCTTATCTTATCTTATCTTATTTTAGGGAGGCCCCCCGGAAATTGTTCTTAACAACAAAATAATTGCTAGAAAGACCACAATGGAGTCACCTGTATTGGAATGAAAAGAAATTAAAATATATGGAGAGAATGCTAATAAGCAACAAGTGTGTTGTGTTTGTGTTCAGGCCAGCAAGTTCTGGGTCTGGTGGAGAACCAGAGTGACTGGTACCTCGGGAACCTTTGGAAAAACCACCGGCCCTGGCCAGCCCTCGGGAGGGGCTTCAACACTGGTGAGCTTGTTAACTCTTATCTTCTAGATTTCTACTATCTGGTCATAACTTACAATTCATCTATCTATCTATCTATCTATCTATCCATCTATCTAAAAAAAACGCTTGCTCATGAGCTATAAATAAATAAATAAGAGATCAAATGAATCACTTGACTCGACTTGCCTGAAAATTAATTAAAAATTACCTAAAAATCAGCAGCGAATTGGCTGATAATAAACGAAGAATACCAATAATCATACGGCATTTGTTAAGTTTCTAATCTAAATTTTCCTTAGTACTGTACCTTCACTGAAAAAAATGAAGAAAAAAAATCAGTAAGATAATACATTTGTTTGACCAGTTATATTTCTTTTGTATGGATTTTCCACAGACAAACAGAGAAATTATACCGTCAATGCCGTACGGCATTTATAAAGAAAGAAAATTAATTTTACAATACATTTGGTTTGTTTATCTCATGGTTGTAACACTAATACAGCCTGATTTGGCAGTTTCATCTTTTCATCATACTATTCTTTTTCAAATATTTCAGCTACTTTCATTGTTATTGTCAAGTATTTGATGATGTTAGGGATCAAAGTTACTTCTCCGGATGGTGTTTGTGTTTGTTTTTGCTAGCTGTAAATGAACGTGTGCTGAAGGTGACTTATGGTTTTATAGTGCTATTTTCATTGTCACTATTTATATTGTCAGCAGTAATGACACCATGAAATGTTGTGATGGAGGTTTAAATTTACATCATCCGCTGTCACCAAATTCCCAGTGCATCGACTCTACATATGGCACGTCATTACAACGCAATATGGAATTCTCGCTGTTCTTAATTAAGCATATGTAATAAGAAACTATCATAAAGCTGTCTGGGATTTAGTTTTTTTCTGATCCGTCTTTCCTCCCACAAGTTCAGCCTTCACATTTCAGAACACAGCCGCGACAACAAAGACTTTGCACCAAGGCAGTTTCCTCCCCCAAAAGAAAGCAGGGAATTTTCCCCAGTCATGAATGAAATATGAAGGCGTCCACAAAGCTTGTTAAAAGTTGTTTGGAAAAAAACATTTCCTAAAACGGCACAGGGTATGAATCCCCCTCCACAGCAGCTGATAGTGGAATTAATTGGATTTCATCACATCTTGTTGTTTTCCCCCTGCTTATAGGTGTTTTCCCCTCCATTATATGCAGCAGGTCTTTTGCCGCAGGAAACAGACATCTTTCCTTTTTTGGAGGATAATCTTTATCAAATGCAACTTCATACAACCTACTCCCACTGTAAACACTCTAAGTTCGCTCTTTGGTTATATTTAGAAAAAGAAATTGTACATTCATGAGCATGAACTCTTGATTAATTTTGTCATTATGGAAATGTGTGGGGTTAAATTCCATTTAAGTCACCAACTAAACAGACACATAATCTGTTTCATGAATAAAATAGAAATATATCAAAGTATACATCATATAAATCTGAAACATCTGGTTTACATATACAAAACCTTACATTTTTACAAATGCACACACATGCATAAATACAATCCCACACATACATCCCTGCATTAACGTACAACACAAAATGGTGTGATCTACATCATAACCTCAAACAGGCTTATTTCCATTTGGCTTTTGTCTCTTCGGTTCAGTTGAGATTCAAAAGACAAATAACGGTTGTATTTACCCGCAGAAGGAAAGCAATAACAGGTTAAATGGAAGCTGTACATTACAAACATATTTGTTTCTAAGATAAACAGGGGCCTTTCTACAACTGAGGTAAACAAGACAGACAAAGGAAGTCATGTACAAAGAGAACAAACACAACTGACCAAATGTCAACAAGGTTAACTTAGAGAAGAAACACAGGGGGAAGAAAGCCAATAAAAAGAAGAAATTAACTTTGAGTCCACACACATCTATACAAAGACCCTAGTTCGTCATACCCAGGATCTCTTTCAGCGATCAGATCTGAGAAAAGGAAACAACGAAAGGCGTGCTGTCACTCAGGGAGCACGCTGTGAACGTGCTCACATAATTGAGGACAGAGCCACGACAGATAATGTTTGCTTTCATTGGTCTTGTGTAAGGTTTGGATCAACATGTGAATTCATTTACAATTAAACCACAATTAAAATAATACTTCCAAGTAAAACCTTTTCAACATCTTCTAAAGCTGAGCTATTAACAGCAAAACTGTTAATATAGTAAACTGAAAGTGAAAAAGATAATCAAACTTCACTTTTAATATGTTTTAATTCAGTTTTGAATGTATCCTATACATTACAGGTGCATTAAGAGTTATGTTGAAACACAACTATATTGAATAGTAAATAGGTACAACTTTTGACTGTCTCTGTATGTGAGTGGGAAGAACTACAAATGTCCCTTTGTAGTAGCTGAAGGCTTTTTATTTACAAAAAACGGAGCCAGAATTGATTATTTAGACATCATTTATGAAAAGAGAATAAAGGACCTGTTTTCTTTTTGTAACGACAATATATTAATGTCAAAATCCAAGTAAAAACTTTATGCCAATGCACTCATAATAATCTCAACCTTCAGCATAAAGTAACACCCAATTACTGTGCATCAGCAGAGTAATTGGAATCGGCCATTATCGTACATATTAGTTTAGACAGTAATGGTCTTTACATAGATTCAGAGTAAAACTTTCCCAGATGCTTCCTTGTTTGATGTGAAGCTCACTGAACATGTTGTAATGGCTCTTTTGCTCTTGAACTTCCTGTCAGTGTGACAGAACGGCAGACCTTGGAAATAAAAAAGGCATGTGCCGCTTTTATTCCAAGCGGCAATTCCACACAAAGCTTCCAGTTCAGCTGCGGTTGGTCGGCTTTGTGGCGGTGGCTGTGGCAACAGATGGAGCACAGCAGGATATGAAAGATGTTTTGTTTGTTGCAATCTGAAATAAAATGATTCACCATGTATCTTCGCTCTGAAAATTGGCTGCTTAATTTTATTTGTCCCAACCAGGAGGAATTCTTTTATTAGCGAGGGAACTAAGAACCAGAAATATTGTTTCAGGGTTTTTGTAGATTTTTTTTTTCTATTTGTTTGAGGTCAAACTGAGCAAACTGGTAGGGGGCCATAAGCTTCTAGGAAAGATTTATATTTCCAGGAGGATTTTAACATGGTTTTGACATTCAGTTCCAGTCTGTTGCAAAGCTTAAACACTACAGCTTTATCTCAGAAAACACAAGGCTGTGATTCAATGTCTCATGATGGGACTTTATCACCTCAACCAGACTTTGCGTATGTGTGTGTGTGTGTGTGTGTGTGTGTGTGTGTGTGTGTGTGTGTGTGTGTGTGTGTGTGTGTCCAGGGGTGATTTTGCTCCTCTTGGATCGACTCCGAAAGCTGAGATGGGAGCAGATGTGGAGGTTGACTGCAGAGAGGGAATTAATGAGCATGCTTTCTACCTCGTTGGCAGACCAGGTAAGGCATAAACACTAGTTGTCACACGCAGCCTGTAAGTGCATGTAAGCCCCTGCCTCACTGTACACTGCTGAAATGGAATCTAATGTAAAAAAAAAAGAAAATTGATGTCCTCTGCCCACACACTGCAATTTGTAAGCTAATTTTCCCTCAAAGTTTCCTTTCCCCTAAATCGTACTGTCTGATCTCCCCTCCACAAAGCATTTGTGTGTCTTTTTAGCCTTGACACAACAGCCGCCTTCGCACTGCAGTTGGAACTTTTGCCAGTCCCTAGAACCTCTTTAGGAGCTAGGTGTTTGTTTTTTTGTTTTTTTCCTGTGCATTGGGACAGGAGTTCCTTGAATGAAATCAGAGCTGGATAGTTCTTAGAACTGAGTTCTTAGAACTGTTCTGTCCAACAGCAGCTAATGATTGAAAGCCAAGCTGAGGCAGTAATCTTTGTTTGAAAACCTTTGATTCCCCTGACTCAAACCCAAAACCAAGCAGGCCTTGATTAATGATTTGCATGAAGTTCATGGAAGTATGCGTTGGTATAATTTCGGTTGTGCCATACACCTTTGTTTGAATTAATTGAAGAGCTGCTTGATGAGTTGCACTCCGTAACTTTTCACAAATGAGTCAGTTAGGTAAATTTCAGAGGAGGGTTACATGGGTGGAGTGCTTGAGGAGGGACATGACCCTCGCCGTCTATTGCAGAGACACAGTTTCGTATTTACAACTACCAGATCATTATTTGGTCATAAACCAATGAGCCTCCACTGTTCACTGGATTCCGTTGGTCAGCAGCGGCAGCCCTTGTCAAAACAATGTTCCCTTCAGTTAAGATGTTTCCCACTTATTTGTTGCACTGTTTTGCCATCTTCTCAGCATCATAAGAGATGGCGCTGTCTTTGCTCAAGGTCTGATTACAGAATATCCAACATGACTCAATTCAGCATTTGATCTTGTACGTACATCTTTTCCAGCTAATATCCGGATATTTCCGGGGTTTCTTGGGCATAAGTTTCTACCAGTTTGTTCCACAAGGAGAGAGCAATCTTTACTCCTGCTGCACTTTAAAAAGCTTTGTTTTCCAGGTCATGGAGAACAATTATGCTTACTTTCCTGCTTACCTGTGGTTTAAAAGACATGATGTCTGTATACACATAACTTTTGAGCAGCGAGGCTCAGGGGGTTAGAGCGGTCGTTTTGGAACTGAACATTCCCGGTTCCATTCCCACGATGCTTGCGCTCCTCCTAGCCTCCCCAAATGTTGTTGAGCAAGACACTAAACCCCTAACCAATCCCCTGGCACTGCTCGCGTAGCTCCCTACTGCTCATGGTTCACCAGTGATGGGTCAAATGCAGTGGTCAAATTTCATTGATGTTGTGCTGTATGTCTAACTCTGTGTGACCTTAAAGTGCGTTCTTCGTACCACTTGCCTGCACCACAATGAAAGACTTAAATCTCTAAAAGCCAGTTATAACGGTTTCTTTATGAAGCATATTTACAGCCTTGTCCTCCATTGAACTTATACTGTGTGCTTCAGAGGCAGCATTAGAATTCAACATTTGGTCATCAAAAAGCTAAAATACTTTCATTTCCCATTTAGTACAACACACAGTGACAAAATATCCGATCTCTCTACTTAGATGATAGAAACGAAAGATTTGTGTCACATTTATTTTCACATAATAATTCCAATAATAATAATAACAGTCGTAATGAGGCCTGAAACAGCAGAGAATATCAGACAATAATGGAAGTAGTTTGTTTAGAAAATGATTAATTTTGCCATATAAAACAGGAAAAAAGACAGTGATCGCCAGCCCCCGGGGCTAAAGCTGACCTTTCCGTCAGCCCCAAATTCCCTTCTGGTGAAAGACATGTCATCGTACGTTGACGTTATCTGACCCTCAGCATGTGTGGTTTCTTGTGAGGGCAGTCTCATATATCTTGGAGGTTGTCAATAGACGTTATCTCTCCCTTAACTGTGTTTCCAATGGATCAGCGTGAGGACTTTCGCTTAGACCTTGGTGAAGGGTCTCCATTATCTCACAGCTATTCAGGGCTCATCTAGATGAAAGGTGTGTTTATGAGATTTTAATTAAACCTTCATTATATAAAGTCCCGCTAGGTATGCAGTTTGGAAAATGAACAGGGCTTTGGTAATGGTTTTCAGCATTCCATCTGCCTTCTGCTGTACGAGCTCCTCAAATAGACTGTCAGCCCTTTTTATCGCTCCATTCATTATGTAGCTATACAGTTATGTGTCCCATTGGAAAGCCTGTATCTGTCAGTGAGACTGCCGTCACGGAAATCTGCAAAGATTTCAAAGTTATGGAGTCTTTCCAATCTTAGTTTTCTTCTTGAGCTTCTGGAAATACCTGTTGTGATTTCATAATACATGCAAATAACAGCTTAATAAGAAGAGGACACACATGGAATATAGAGGGAGGATCTAGAATGTTGCATTGAGCTGATAGCGGTAGCACCCAAGGTGACATCCGTTCATGCATCATGTCCAAGAGATTTTGATGATATCTTCAATGTTTTTGAAGTAGCTCTGCATAGCCGCTTTTGAACAAAACAGTTTTAAGAACTCACCAGCTCTCACTCTAGGAACTACCCTCCTCCAGGTGAACCTTTTAATTTCCATTCACAGGCAGCTAGGGACCACAGGAGGGGCTGGTGTGACGCAAGTGTCTCCAATGTGTACCTTAAGTGCCAAACTAAAAAAAAAAACACTGCGAACAAGAAGACAACAATACAGACAACATGGAGAGTGACGTTGCCACAGCATTCATGTTCTGCATGGCAGGAATAATAGCCATGCAATATTAGATAGATTTAAGATTTTTGGTTTTTTTTTCTACCTGCACTGCTTTGCTGCGTTAAAATCTCCACCATTAGCTAACTCCATACTTATTTGAGTAAGAAAATGTATGTTCCCATGCAAACCCCCTCGCATAGCAGGCTAGAAGAACGTGGATCTCTTTGTCGTTCAATTTCTCACTGGTTCTGTCCATTTTGTCACGAAAAACAGCTGACCGGTGACCTCAATAGTTTTTTTAAAAATTGCACTACAGGGACTGCAAAAGGTATCTGTAAATGGGCACAGCTTATGAGTTCCACCAATCCCCAAACACTTAACGTAATCGAGTTCCTATGTAACCATAAAAAGACCCTGCCTTGGAGTAGGAGCTAAAGTGGTTTGTAGGAAAGAGATCCTTGTTCCTATGCTTTCCAAATGCATAAAAAAACAGCTACTTCCTGAAAAGGTCCCAGGATCTGCAAAAGGTTCCTTCAGTCCAAAAGCAGCTCATGACTGCTTGTTATTCATTCCATATTCATACTGCTCTTGGTCTGCCATGGAAACTATAGGACATTAGAAAAGACCACCTAATGAATATCAGATGAAACAGTTCTTCGTAGCTGGAGGGCTGATTGATTTCTTGTAACTGAAAATATATATTTTGAGAAACCATTCGTCTCTCTCGCAACAAACAAATCACATTAGAAATTTGGTATTCAAAAAAAATAAAGAAACAAAAAAGTAATGATGAGATGTAGTAGCAAAAGCAAACCACAACTGATAGAATCTGGCTTGCCTCCTTGTCCTGGCATGTGTCCTGTACCAGAGCTGTGTCACTGTTGCAGAAACCCACATCCTCCACAAAACACAGAGCCAGCGTCCTCGATGGATCATTGATGTGATTAACTAAGTGATTTTCACCTCACGGACAGTTGCAGCAGCGTCTCGTCGCGGTGGAGGCAGACATACCCGGTCCCCGATGCTGAATAAATCAGCTCTCCCTGCCACCGGCTACATGCTTTAATGGCACGTTGGCTTTCTTCTATTATGGCTCAGCTGTCCTGACTTTGACGCTCTACTCATTTGCAGCTATTTTGCCAAAGTAGCTGCATGTAGACTGAGCAACACACGCTTAATTTGAGCTTTATGTGAAATGCACTTAAGTTGAGTTAATATGATGAACGTTGTTTTCTGTTTCTTTTTTTTTTACGCAAATGTTAGAAACTATTGAGGAAATACACGTCAGATATAACGGGAAAAAAAACAAGTACCTCTGTAAACCTTGCAAGGCTTTTTGAATTGAAAAAGGAATATTATTGATGTTCGTCCACGTTGATGCTCTTCCCAGATGATGAAAAGAGCTTTAGAAAATATGGTCTGACGTTGTGTTTATTATCCTTGAATTAAAAAGATTTTAAAAGATGCATTATGTATCGTTACGTCACTGAATATTTGAGCGTTGAACCAAAAGCTTCTTTTCAAAGGAGCAACAGATGTTCTCAAAAGTAGTTATGAACATCCTACATCAATGCCATGCATTGATAGCAGTTCTCAAAAAATGAAGAAATCAAACACAATCTCAGTTTCAATGACAGTCAGGAGCTCTGCGGTCCTAGCAAAGATAAACTCCCTCCAAAAAAAAAGCATAATGATCGTGGATTCAAGAAAATTTGAATCATTCTAAAAATTTGTCCAGGTCAGATCTTGTTCTCTATTCACATTTTACTTCTGCTGGTGTATTTGCTCCAGAGGGGTGCACGACTCAACAATCACAGCCTGACAGTTATTCCTGTTCTCTCAGCTGTGTGACTGTGAACCATTTCACATGATACAAATGTATTTCAAGAACATTTATGGAGCCAAATTGCTATAGAAAATAAAGTCTTTTCAAGTGACTTCCCTTTACTGATGCTTGAAACAAGTCAAACGAATAGCCATCTTCGGTTGAAGACAGACAGCGAGTTTCTCTCTAACAAATTATTTATCATCAAGGCAGCCTTTGGAAAATGAGGCTGCTCAATGATTCACTTGACATTTGGATAAGGAGGACAGAATTTCCTTTCTCCCAATTCCAGAACATGTTTTGCTTTGAGGTGATTGAAAACATCACTTCTTGTCCTAATAAGCTTTTGTTTCTTCTCGGTTGATTCAAAAACAGCTAAATGATTGAGAAATCCTAAATCAATTCCAAACAAGTCCCACGAGTAATTGCATCAAATGTAGTTTAATACCAGCCTGGGTCATCGTGGTATCAAAGCACAAAGGGAGACAGAATGAAAACAGCAACTATGTTCCTCTTTCTGTCTTTTAAGCCCAACAAGCACAAAACCTCTAGTTTTTAGCATACTTCATTTCTCAAATCCTAAAACTCCTTTACCCCCTGCAGACTGACTGTCTGCAAGTCTGATCGAAAAACAACTTGACAAATACTGTATATGATAGGACATCAAAGGGGCTGCAACAAAAATAACTGAGAGGAGAGTGCTGTAAACAGTTTTTGCTGTCCTGTGCTAAACTCGAGAAGTCACTGCAATCCCTAGATCCTACCCCGACGCCCACTCCCCTAACTTGTTGTAAACCTCTGCAGTGACCCTGAAACTGCTTTGGTATTACCTGTCTGTGGTTGGGTAAATCGGCCAAATCTTAATTGTGTTTGCATTAAGCATTAAATGTCAGCAATAAAATGTTTTAATATTCTAAAACCCCTTCATAAGATGGTTATTTACATTATTTTGCATTGAAAAAACAAAGTAACCATGTTTATTGGGAAATTTCAGGACATTAAATCGCTAATGAAACGTAGAAACAATAAATGAACTGCAGACAGCATGGTGAAGTGTTTCGCATTTGCTAGCATTGTTTTATAAATGCATCATTTATTCAGTCTTTGTTTTATACTTATTTATCATGTAATTGTCAACAGTTTATTTGGCTCATCTGTTACCTTGTTAAGATGTGAGAGCTACTGGAGCTTATTTTGGTTAATAAATACTCAACATTTTATTAAGTTTTTCTTTAGTCTCTGTATCAATAATCTGCCCGATGCATGTAAAAATGTTAAAATGTAGTTATATCCAGATGATCCTGTATTGTATACTCATGCCAAAACAAAGAGTGAAACTGCTGCAATACTATATGCAGCCATGGTACCAGTGTCCCATTGGCTCCAGAATTCTTGCCTCCATCTCAATACAAAAAAAACTGTCTCCATGTTTTTCTCTCGACAGTCGGTAGTGGGTGAACAACCATCAGTGATAGTTAATGGAGAGAGATTAGATGTGGTCCAACAATTTAAGTATTTGGGATTAAATTTGATTCAAATTTAGACTTTAAACAGCATATTAAGAACATTTCACATGTTATTAAATTCAATTTGTCAAACTTGTCAGCCATAGCTTATATGCATGCAATTATCTTCAGCCATATCACTTATTGTTATACCACATGGTTCCATACATATGAGATCAGTTGACACCTATCAAGTCTCTCTTTAAGAAAAACTTTAAAAACTTTGACCAGAAAGCCTTTACATTATCACTACTGCAACATTGTGAGTAAGTACAACATTCTGGATTTCGACAATTATCAGAAGTTTTTGGATGCTTGCCTCATTTCTAGAGTGTTAAATGGTCTTGCCCCTCCACCATTAATGGATTTTATATCTAAAAAAACTAACATTGGAGTAAACACCAGAGCACTGACGAGAGGAGACTGTATTGTTCAAAGGCAAAGGACTAAATTCAGTCAGATGGTAGAGTCGATCAGAGGCACACAGTCATGGAACTCTCTGCCAGTTTCAGAAACTGTGGACATTACTCCACCTTTAAAAAGGTTCTGAAAAAATGGTTGAAAACAAACTAATCATGCAGCCACCAGTAGATTATCACCGTGTTCTCTTGGACTCTTGGACGTGTTATCTCACTTGTGAATGTCCTTGTAATGACCTTTGTGACTGTAACGTGTAACTTTGTTGTCTTTGTACTCTATGTTCTCTTCTGTAAATGTTACCTGCCTTAGGACAACAGATGCAATTTAGCTTGTATTCTGACTCTGGCACATTTACATTGAGGCTTAAATGCTACGATGTTGATTAGTGTGCACAGTCCTAATTCAAATAAATACAAATACAAAGTTAAATTATATTAAATCACAGTACAATCAGCACAGTACAGTACAGTAAAGTTGGTATACAGTACAGAAAATGGGTGAACTGATATAGATGCGTACACACACACAAACATTTTTACAAGCTCTATCACTACATCATATGAATATAATACAGTACTTTGTACTGCATTCTACAAAGTTTTTTGAATGAGACAAGAAAAAAAGAATCAAATTTGTGTTTGTGTGTGTATGTTTAAAGGACATCTTCAACGCTGTGATCAAGCAGAACCCGTTCCTGGTTCACCAGCTGCCCTGCTTCTGGAACGTCCAACTGTCGGACCACACCCGCTCGGAGAAGTGTTACAAAGATGTGTCCGACCTGAAGGTGAGACCTTGCCCGTCTCTCCCATCTACACACTCCACCGCACACTGTGCCCGACCTTCATCCGTCAGCAGCCTCGCAACTGCTGTGCACACTGAGTGTGACACACTACGCTCCAATTCTTGGCCGGGTGGAAGGATTTTATGGATCTTTTTCTAACCAAGAAAAATCATCTTTGCTTGTTATTCTCATATTGGCACGATGTAAACCCAAGGTTTTTCAGGATCAATGTCATGCTGAACAAGGCCTGATGATACAACCTTCCTGTGATGTATATCAATATATGTACATATATATCTATATAAATACTTGTTTATTCATTGATTGATTGATTTAATATATTGGACAATCTTAAAAATCCAAATCAAATTCACTCCTGACATCCAGGCAGATTGAATCATTCTCAATTTAGTATTGTTTTGGGAATTCTTTAAATATGAAGGGTGTGTGTGTGTGTGTGTGTGTGTGTGTGTGTGTGTGTGTGTGTGTGTGTGTGTGTGTGTGTGTGCGCATGAGTCTGTATGTACATGTGATATTGTGCACAACAAGACCATGTAGTTAATGTAGGTAAAAAAAGGTTGCTTCAAAGATGGAGTAAAGGTCTAAACCTACGAATCCAAACTTCATATTTGACAAGAGACAGATGATCACGTGAGGACATCGAGGGGAGCTGATTGAAGGACAGATCTAACAAGCACAGCCAACCAGTAAGCTGACAAGAAACAGACAATAACATGAAAGAGAGGGAATCACAGAAGAAAGAAATGAAAGACGAGCAAGAACTAATCACAGAGAAAATGACAGGAATGATTACTTAATAGCGGAACAAAATCAAAAAGGCAAATGGAAAGTTTGATAATAAATGAGTTTTCTATTTTGCAAATTAAGACCAGACTGACAGGGAATATAATGAGCAAAAGACGAATTAGAAAAAGAACTATCTCTTCTTCTTTTCCTTTCGGCTTTTCCCTTTCAGGGGTCGCCACAGCGAATCAACCTCCTCCATCCAACCCTCTTCTTTGTATCCTCCTCTCTCACACCAACTACCTTCATATCTTCTCTCACTACGTCGGTAAATCTTCTCTTCGGTCTTCCTCGAGACCTGCCTGGCATCTCCAATTCCAGCATCCGTCTACCGGTGTAGTCCCTATCCCCCTTCTGAACATGGCCGAACCATCTCAGTCTGGCTTCTCTGACCTTCTGATGGTCCCCCTGATGGACTCATTTCTGATCCTATCCATCCTCATCACTCCTAAAGAGAACCTCAACCTCTTCATTTCTGCTACCTCCAGCTCTGCCTCCTGTCTTTTGTTCATTGCCACTTTCTCCAAACCATACAGCATCGCTGGTCTCACCACTGTTTTGTAAACCTTTCCTTTCATTCTCGATGAAATTCTTCAATCACAAAGAACCCCTGAAACTTTTCTCCACCCATTCCAACCTGCTTGAACCCGTTTCTTAACCTCTTTTCCACACTCTCCGTTGCTCTGAACTATTGACCCTAAGTACCTGAAATCCTCCAACTTCTTTATCTCCACTCCCTGTAGCCTCACCATTCCACCCGGGTTCCTCTCATTCACACACATATATTCTGTCTTGCTGCAACTGACCTTCATTCCTCTCCTTTCTAGAGCAAACCTCTACCTCTCAAGATTTTCTTCAACCTGTTCCCTGCTCTCACTACAGATCACTATGTCATCTGCAAACATCATGGTCCATGGTGATTCCTGTCTAACCTCATCTGTCAGCCTGTCCACCATCACTGGAAATAAGAAGGGGCTCAGAGCTGATCCCTGATGAAGTCCCACCCCCACCTTGAACTTCTCTGTTTCACCTACAGTACACTTCACCACTGTCTCACAACCAGCACACATGTCCTGGACCAGTCTAACATACTTCTCTGTTACTCCAGACTTCCTCATGCAATACCAGAGTTCTTCTCTCGGTACCCTGTCGAATGCTTTTTCTAGGTCTACAAAAGCACAATGCAGCTCCCTCTTACCTTCTCTGTACTTCTCTATTAGTATTCTCAAAGCGAATACTGGATCTTTGGTACTCTTTCTAGGCATGAAGCCCTACTGCTGCTCACAAATACTGACTTCTGCTCTCAGTCTAGTTTCCACAACTCTCTCCCATAACTTCGTTGTATTGCTCATCAACTTTATCCCTCCATAGTTACTGCAATTCTGCATATACCCCTTATTCTTTAAAATGGGCACCATCACACTTCTTCTCCACTCATCAGTCATCTTTTCTTTCTCTAAGATCCTGTTGAATAATCTAGCCAGAAACTCTACCGCTGCCTCTCCTAGACATTTCCATACCTCTACAGGTATATCATCTGGGCCAACTGCCTTCCCATTCTTCATCTTCTTCATTGCCCTCCTCACTTCACTTTTACTAATCTCTGCTACTCTGTGGTCTACAATAGTCACATATTCTTCCCCTCCCTCTTTTCATTTTCCTTATTCATCAACTCTTCAAAGTACTCTTTCCATCTTCCCATCACTCTTACAAATGTCAATACATTTCCCTCTCTATCCTTAATCACCCGGACCTGCTGTACATCCTTTCCATCTCTATCTCTCTGTTTTGTCAACCTGTATAAATCAATCTCTCCCTCCTTACTGTCCAACAGAGCATACAAGTCATCATATGCCCTTTATTTTGCCTTTCCATCTTCCCATTACTCTTCTAGCATCTGTTAATACATTTCCCTCTCTATCCTTAATCACCCGGACCTGCTGTACATCCTTTCCATCTCTATCTCTCTTTTTTGCCAACCTGTATAATCATTCTCTCCCTCCTTACTGTCCAACAGAGCATACAAGTCATCGTATGCCCTTTGTTTTGCCTTTGCCACCTCTGTCTTTACCTCATGCTGCATCTTCTTGTACTCCTGTCTGTTCTCTTCAGTCTTCTCAGTGTCCCACTTCTTCTTTGCTAACCACTTTCTCTGGATACATTCTTGCAGTTTCTCATTCCACCACCAGGTCTCCTTATCTACTTTCTTTCCAGACGACACACAGAGTACTCTCCTACCTGTCTCCCTGATCACATTAGCTGTAGTTGTCCAGTCATCTGGTAGCTCTCCCTGACCACCTAGAGCCTTTCTCAACTCCTCCCTGAAAACCATACAGCACCATTCAGCTTCCACCACTTTGTTCTCTGCTCTACCTTTGTCCTCTTCATCTTCCTTGTCACCAGAGTCATCCAACAAACCACCATCCTATGCCGTCTGGCTGTACTCTAACCTACCACTACTTTGCAGTCACTGATCTCTTTCAGATGACCTTGTCTATACAAGATTTAGTCATGCTCCTACCTCCGCTCTTATAGGTTACCCTATGTTCCTGTCTTTTCTGGAAAAAAAGTATTCACAACAGTCATTTCCATCCTTTTTGCAAAGTCTACCACCATTTTTCCCTCTATGTTCCTATCCTGGATACCAAACCTGCCCATCACTTCTTCATGACCTCAATTGCCTGCACCAACATGTCCATTGAAGTCTGCCCCAA
>CAAKHD010005856.1:10978-25378 GCA_901007705.1 Fistularia tabacaria
CAATGTACCGAAACCACTTACATTCCCGGCCACGCAATCTTCAGTGCTTGGGACCCCCCCCCCTCCCTGCCCCCCGTCCCCCTGCCCCCCGTCCCCAGGCTTTTTTCCCCAGTAACTTGGTTGCATGCAAACCATGTAAGTGGCAGAAGAGATCCTATTCCCCTGGAGTTTAATTAAAACGAAGATTGAAAGTGACTAGTAATGTGACACTGGGTGGGAGGGAGGGGAGTTCCAAATCTCATACCAGTCAATTAGCTTAAAATATCACAGATTTTCCCTTTTAGCGTGTTAATAAAGACATTGTTAACGGCTATGCTCACCAAGCTTTATAAATCAAGTCAGGTTTTATTCACGCGGCACCAAACCACAACGCTGTTGTCCGATGACCCGTTCCACGTCGAGCCGGTCTGGGCCGCCACTCTGTAAGGCGGCCTTCTGTCTCGACCGTTTGGGGTAGAAATAGAGGTAGGAAGCAGGAAGGTGGGCTTGGAGGGACAGGCACCAAACATCTCCTAACACCGCTAACAGTTGCACTGACAGCTACATGGCAATAGCTAATATGATACAACAATAGCTTGGATATTTATAATATCGACCTAATGTTAGCTATTAGCCAGGGGGTGTGCAAACTTTTTTGCAAAGAGGGCCATATTCGGTGAGGTGAAAATGTGTGAGGGCCAACCATTCAGCCTGACGTTCTTTCAACCATTAACGTTAAATCCAAATCAACTATTTCACAACATTTTTTATTGCGAATGGCATACTTTTCATGTCTTAACACAGAACACAAATCTAAAGTTTTTACCCAAATCACTCTGTCTTTCATATTATAATTCTACATAAAATGGAGGAAAAAGTCTGGGGAAAGAAAAACAACTTTCAGAAACATGAAACAAATATTGAAATATACATATTATCACTGTCACAATGAATGTCGAAATTCAAAACATGTCAACAGGAAATAGATATATGTATAAAGCAGCTTTTTGTGCCTGTGTTTTATACTGTGTTTTATACTGTGGTAGCGGTGCTGGGGGGCCACATATTATTGATTTTATGACCAAGGCTGCGGGCCGGTGTAAATTTGAACACGGGCCGTATTCGGCCCACGAGCAGAGCTTTGGACATGCCTGGTATAAGCTTTCTCAAAAAGAGACTATTTCTAAACAAAGAAAGGTTGTCTGCCTCTCAGACGGAGGTTGGAAGACGGTTCCACAGAAGAGGAGCTCAGTCACTGAACTCCAGGGGACCGCAGCCAGGTCTGTGTTTTGGTTGGTTCTCAAACGCTATCGCGGACATTTTGTCGTTTCTAACCATCGGGGCCGGATAGAAAAAAAAAAAACAAAAATGGGGGGGATCCTGATATTCATATTTAAATGCAGTAGAGAAAAATACAGCTTGCAGAAGAAATCCTCAGTGTGAGTGATTTGTATCGCGTCCTTGTAAAGATATAAAATGAGGAAAAAAAAAAAACATATCAATGGAAAATTGTCAATCCGCCCCTCCTTGAACTTACCGAGCACCGTCTTTGTCAGGCACTGCCCGCCCAGCAGTGATAAAACACTGATTAAAAAACAGGAATACAGACGGCTCAGGACACGGTCAAGGTCCTTTCCCACAAACCGAAACCGTCGTCAGGGTCGTCGCACAGCTCATGTTTTTACCACTTCCCTTCCCCTGAGCTGTCACATGATCGTCATTTGACTGAGTTCGCTCTCGAATTCTAACAGGTGACGGATTCACACAGAACAGGGCTCATGTGTCAATAAGAAACCGATCCCCGTCACGCTCCGCAACACACCCTGCTGCCCTGGGCATCACCGTGGTAACTCCCCCACCCCCAACCCCCCGGGATATAAAACCTAAAAGCGCATCCTTTTTTAATGAAAGGTTATTACCTGCTGGATTTACCTGCCGGTGAATAACCTTCCCTCCGGACTAAAAGTAAGGCCCTATAATGACAGGAGTCCTCGTCATTATTTGAGGGCGAGGGCAACTGCATTTTTGTGGTCATATTTGCCAGGGCTCGATCCGGCTGGCCGACCGGCGGCTGCTTCCCCGGTGATTGTGATCACCATAAACACAGGCGATAGGCTCACCTCGCGCACACATGCTGGTCAGATCGGTCGGACCAGGTGGCTGATATTAAAAAAAAAATTAATAACGTCCCTTTTTTCGGGCATTTGAAAAATTCAGACGTCTATTTTGCAACTCCTTTTAAAACCCACGTTTTGTGATTTTCCAATTCCATTTGACTTTTCATGTAACTCTCCCACCTGACACCTCCTCAGCAAGCCAGTCAGAGATGGTGGAGGGGATGTGGCTCGGCGTGACGGTGGCGAGCCAGAGGGACCAGCAGGACGGACGAGTTCTGGTGAGACGCTTTTTTGTTTTAACCTTCTCACGCGATGTCGCGGGCAGCTGAGTCGCTCTCAGGGTTGCGGGGGAGCTGGAGCCTATCCCAGCTGTCGTTGGGCGTCAGGCGGTTGCTGTGCCACATAAAACCATTCACTCTCATTCGCACGTCTCAAAGAGACATACAGCCATTCATTCACCCTGCAGCTCACACGTCCGATAGATACATGCAACCATTCATCTTCTCATTCAAAAGTCATGTCTTCTTCTTCTTTTCCTTTTCCTTTGGGCTTTTCCCTTCAGGGGTCGCCACAGCGAATCAACCTTCTCCATCTAACCCTGTTCTCTGGATCCTCCTCTCTCACACCAACTAACTTCATACCCTCTCTCACTACGTCCATAAACCTTCTCTCAGGTCTTCCTCTCGACCTCCTGCCTGGCAGCTCCAATTCCAGCATCCGTCTACCAATATAGTCCCTGTCCCTCCTCTGTACATGACCCAACCATCTCAGTCTGGCTTCTCTGACCTTCTCTCCAAAACATCTAACATGTGCTGTCCCTCTGATGGACTCATTCCTGATCCTCTCCATCCTGGTCACTCCCAAAGAGAACCTCCACATCTTCATCTCTGCCACCTCCAGCTCTGCCTCCTGTCTTTTCGTCATTGTCACTGTTTCTAGACCAAACAGCATCTCTGCTCTCACCACTGTCTCCTCCACCTTTCCTTTCATTCTGGCTGATCTCCTACCTCACAGTACTCCTGAAACTTTTCTCCACCCATTCCAACTTGCTTGAACCCGGAGACATGGAGACATACAACCAACATTTTCGTATTCACATGTCTAGAAAATGTAGGCCCTCCAGTGAACCTCCTGCAGGGTTTTTGGACCGTTGGAGGAACTTGAAGAACCCGGAGGAACCCCCCCCCACACACATGGGGAGAACATGGAAGGCCCTGATTCAAACCTTCTTGAACCGCTCCGCTGCGGGGCCCCACAGATGTCCCGAAATGCTAAGAACATCTGCATAATTGTGTCGTAATCTATGCATTGCGTTCGTCAGTTCTTCTTGAAAGGACAATGTTGCCAGAAAGGAAACCAACAACGAAAGAGCCGAATGAGAAATCAGTACAAAAGATCAACCACTATACACTCCCGCCAATCATCAAATTGGTCACCCCTCGGCCAATCCAAGCAATCTTCAAGTCCATGATCTTCCAAAGTGTATTTCCTCTCTGTTGTGAAGGCCTGCGGCCATCGCTACATTAAGATCATCCAAGGCAGCACGGAGGGCCAGCGCCGGATGATCGGAAAGTGCTTTGTCCGGGGCAACGACCTGACGTACGACTCCAACGACGAATGGCAGACGTACAGCTACGAGGTGTGCAACCCCAACTTCGACAAGGAGCTCGAGGGAATGTGCAACATGGGCATCTCGGGAGGCCTGACGGAAGATGACGTCTACATCGGAGCAACGGGCAGTTACAAGTGGCAAGGTGAGGAGCTCCGAGGGAGCTTGGCTTCATCGCAGCGAGGAGGGTAACTCCACACAGGTCGACCAGAAATTATCGAATACTAACTCTCTTTCTTTCTGTCTCCCTCTCTTCTACTTCCTCGTTATGAAGGAAATGTTCATGTTGTGTGGAGGGATCCTGATCCCCTGAACGCTTGGGACTCCACCCAAAAAAGCTTTGGACCACAGAAGAGGCGACATGGTTATATGGGTAAAGGAGAACGTTATCGTTATACTCTAAAAAAGCCTTTTTTTTTTTTTTTTTGTAAATAATAATAGTTGAATCTATTATTATTGTTATTATTATTATTGTTGTTGTTGTTGTTGTTGTTGTTGTTGTTGTTGTTATAAATTCCTTATGGTTGCATGCCAGTTGACTTTTTTTTCAAGTCATGTTTTAGATTTCTGTGTAATAATCACATTATCTATTTATTTTCATGGGTAAAGGAGAACGTTATCGTTATACTCTAAAAAAGCCTTTTTTTTTTTTTTTTGTAAATAATAATAGTTGAATCTATTATTATTGTTATTATTATTATTGTTGTTGTTGTTGTTGTTGTTATAAATTCCTTATGGTTGCATGCCAGTTGACTTTTTTTTCAAGTCATGTTTTAGATTTCTGTGTAATAATCACATTATCTATTTATTTTCAATAATTAAAATAAGAACAACAACATTAATAGTAATAATAATAATGAGAACAAAAATGATAAAATAATAAAAATAAAACAAAATAAAGAAATGTCACTTTAATATATTAATATGGTGGTAGTCCATGTAGCATGTTTAAAAGTTCTTAATGTGATTATTTTACCGAAAATCTGAAAAGTGACCTGAAAAAACTGGCAGATAACATGTAAATAATAAAGAATATTTACTATATTATTATTAATAACTATGATGCTATTAATATATAATGATAATATATCAAATATTATAAACAGTATTAATAATAATAATAATAATAATAATTGAATAATAATAAAATTATTATTATCAAAGGGAAAAATTGTGAAATCATCACATTGAGCACTGTCGAACGTGCTATACACACTGTGTCACAAGAAATCTCTTTTTCTTTGTAAGTGGAAAAAAGTGAGCACTCTGAAGTCCCCGTGCCTCCATTTTCAGGAAATATAAAGATGTCCTTCAAATATTTGCTCTTCTCAGGATAGCCTCAGCCTCCTCACCACCCATGAACTGCACATACATGCTTATGACTCACTTACTTATCTTGACAGTTCAATGCCCTGCACCGTAAAACTGACAAAGGGTGCTTTAACGGTGATTTTCCCGTTTCCCTGAAGGTTACTCGGTGGCCGGGGCTCGGAAGTTGCTGAGCCAGGACAACCACACGGTGGTGACGGGATCCCCCAGGGACGAGTCCAAGGGATCGGTGATTTTGGGTACAAAGACGAACGATGCGATCGAGCCGAAGTTTATCATCCCCGGGGAACAAGTGGGCTCGTACTTTGGCAACAGCTTGGCCGTCACCGACCTCAACAACGACGAGTACGTCCGCTCGCACCGCGCTTTAAGGAGCAGAGTTACGGTCCTTGTATTTTGGTGATCCAGCTGAATTAGTCCTCTGTGAAAAAAACGGGAAAAAGACGCAGGCATTGAGCGATGAACTGCCTGTGAGGCCGTTCCCGTATCGCCGAGGTCTTTTTTATGTGGAGAATCCACAACGCAGATGTGTCTATGATGGAAGCTGAATCTTAGACACGGGCGAAGCGGTGATAAGCGGTAGCAGTAGTGGACGATTACGAATCCTAACCTGCAGATGTCCCCCTGCGCCTCGTCCTTCTCCAGTTGGAACGACCTCATCGTCGGCGCCCCGTTTTACTTTGACCGCATGAAGGACGAGGGAGGAGCCGTCTATGTCTACATGAATGAAAACGGATCTTTCCAGAAAACCGCCACCACGGTGCTGAAGGGCCCAGCCGGCTCTGGATTTGGAATGGCAGTGGCCGCCATTGGTGACGTCAACCAAGATGGATTCCAAGGTAATTCCAATGACAGCAGATCGTTTTCACACTCCGGCACCTTGATGTTCATCGCACCGAAGTGAACCAGGAGTTTGTTTATGCACATGTATTTATGAGAAAAGTCATGAACCATGGACGCGACCTCAGAGAAGAGTTGTGGAAACATCACAAACAGGGGGAACCTGCCCATCACTTATTGGGTTACGGCGCCATCTAGAGGGACAAATGGGTTGCTCTCAACCAGGCTCGTTCTCGTCCGCAGACATTGCGGTGGGCGCCCCGTTCCACGACACGGGAAAAGTCTACATATGGATGGGGGGTAAAAAGGGAATCCCCATGGAGCCCAGTCAGGTAATACTTGACCATCTGTAGAAACCTGAACTTTCCTCCGTTGGTCTTGACGACAAATCCACGGCCTCTCCAGGTGATTGAGGGTAAATCATTGAACAATGGAGGATTCAAGACCTTTGGCTACTCCATCAACGGGGGGATGGACATTGATGAAAACAACTACCCCGACATCTTGGTCGGCTCTCTTGACGATCGAATCGCCTTGCTCAGGTAGGGTGAGTCGAGAACCAGGAACAGTACCGGTTTTCAGTTGTTAGCGGTGAACAGACACTCAATCCGCAGTTCGCTGTTGTTGTCGTTGCTGTCGCTGACAGGGCTCGACCTGTCGTCCACCTGACGAAGGATTTCTCCGTAGAGCCCAGGATTGTGGATCCCAACAAATGTACAGGAAGTGACCCATGGTGAGATTTCTCTTCAGGGATCGGAAGTCTGGAAAAACGCAGGTTGGAATTTTGGCGGCCAATGAATCGCTCCCTCTTTGTGCTCCACAGCATTACGGCAAAACTGTGCATGTCTTTCACTCTCAGCACCGGAAACGTCATCTTCAAGAGAGACATCAGTAAGCGTCCCTCCTTCGCTAATTGAATGTAGAAATGATGTTGTCCGGAATGAAAGAACAGAGCGAAAAGTTCACAATCTAAGTTAAGAAAAAGACAGACTTTAAATACGATCTTAGTCCATTTGAGATGTGATTACAGTATATTACATCGTAGTGTATATCACTATATTTTCAGCTAGCTGAAACAGCTGAATAGCAAAATACATCATGTCAGCGCTTCCCCCTAAATGTAACCAAAGCTGTGAAATGCACGTGTTGGAAAGTGCGGTATTTCCTTCTAAGTGTTCCAGAGTTCAAGTGCCTTGAAATGAAGGTTAAGTACTTGAGTGACGGTTGCAGTACTTTGAGCCATGTACAGGTCGGGGGCGCCGCTGCTGCTTTGAATCACAACCCCTAACTCTGACCTTTGTTTTCCAGTGGTGAAATACACGGTGGAGGCCGACGTGGGGAGGCGGGGCCCCCGCGTTCATTTCCGGGGCACTGACAGCTCCGTCAGCTCCGGCCTCCTGAGCATTGCGTCTACCAAAACCCAGTGTCACAGCCTGGACCTGTCTGTTGCGGTACGAGCTCGTCTTTTCTGTGTACACGCGTCAACATTCGTGTCGAACGTATCGTTTTCTGCCTGCCGTTGCTGTTGCCGAAGACCAATGCAAGATTCTCGGCTGAATTCACAGACGTCAGTGAAGGACAAACTGAGTCCGGTGGTGTTTTTCCTCAACGTGTCTTTACAAGAACAAAAACTTAAAGCGAAACGCAGCATGCAGAACCTTGACTTCTTCCCGATTGTCAGTCGAGAGGAGAAACTCACCCAAAAGAGCGAGGTAGGCGTCCCCAGGAGGTTGTTCATGCGAAGATTGTCCGGCGTATTCGGTTCTAATGTGACGCTGTTTGCTACATTTCTGTAAAGATTCATTTCCAGAAGGCGTGCGCCGCGAGCGACAAGTGTTATAGCAACCTGCAGATGACCGCCCATTTTGTCGACGATAGAGGCAAGCCCATTCCCAAGTGAGACTGAAGCCTTCCCTTTTTTTACCCTATAAAACTAACTATACAGTTTGTTTTTCTTCAATGCACAAATGCGAATCATGAGAGCATTTTTATCATTCTTTCGAAGTAGACGGTGAGATGGGTGTATGTTCCTGTATGCAGGCGGGGTGGGCAGCAGGTCCTTCAGTACAACACCAATATGAAGATTATCCGTCTGATGGTGGAGGTGACCAACTTCGCCTCCCAGGGAAGGCTGGCTGAGGACGCCCACCAGGCGGAGCTCAACATCAACATCCCTGACTCTCTCACGTACGCCGGTGTCAGGCCTGCGGTATGTTCACGAGGGGGCAGCAGAAGTCTTTGCTGCGCTCTTTGTGACGCTCTTCTGGGTTTTCCCATTTTGCCCGTCGCTGACGGCGCTCACGGTCTTGACGTGTCCGTTCCGTCCAGGCCCTGGAATGCATTTCTAATGGCAACATCACCTGCCAACTGGGGAATCCGCTGAAAAGCAACGAGAAGGTACAAATGTCCATCATCACGCCGCCTCGAACTTTTGTTTTGTATCTAGGTTTGTGACGCTTCCCGTGCTCGGTGTTGTCCAGGTGTCGCTCGCCATCAAGCTGGAGACGTCAGGGATCAATCTGTACACGCAGGAGATCGAGGCTGAGCTGCTTCTGTCGACGTAAGCTTCAACTATCGCCGTTCTGACGGCGGCTGAAAAACTGAACCTGGAATCCAAGTCATTTCATTGGTCGATATCATCACGGCTGATTAGCGTACTCGTATTCTTTGTCCTTTTCATGCATTTTCGGGGACAGTGCCAAAGAGCTGGATGCCATAGATAATGTCACCAGATCTCTGGCGCAGTGTCGTAGTCCTATGGTCGGTACCAGCTGTTGTCGCTGGGATTCAATGCTGTGATGTGTGTGTGTGTGTGTGTGTGTGTGTGTGTGTTCAGCGTGAGCGAGCAGAGTGACCTGAGGCCCGTGGCTGCGTCCATGCTGATCGAGACCACCATCTTCTCCACCTTCTCCGTGTGAGTGCTACGGAGCAACCATGCGGCGTCGCTCAGTCAAGAGCCAGAACCGCTTATCGTTTTGCGTCTGCAACCCCTGCGCAGGACAAAGGCAAGGTACAAGACGACTTTTGGCGGCACGGTGAGGGGCGCGTCAGCCATGGTTAACACCAGTGACGTCGGCAGCCCGGTGGAGTTCACCTTCAACGTGAGTCATTGCGCCGCAAAACCTACGTTAAACCTCGCGCCGGAGCGCTGCTCTGCATCCAGGGCTGCGTTTCTGCCGCAGCCACGGTTCCCACCCAGTCTCTGAAGCCGGTAATTTTATCCCTTCGAGTTTAATATTGCGTGGGGAGAAGGTTTCTTTTTCATGGGCCACGGTTTGCGGTACAACTATAACCAGGATGGGATCATGTATTTGTCTCTTGCCATCGCGTCTACTTGTTTGAATCACCAGGTGGACCTGAGGGATGAGCCCCTCAGGGACATGGGGACCCTGGCCGTGGAGTTCGAGTGGCCCCTTGAGGTTCCCAACGGGAAGTGGCTGCTCTACCTGACGAAGATCACCGTCACGGACGACTCGGTGACTGAATGTAATCCCCAGGGAGACGTCGTCAACCCCCTCAACCTCACCGTAAGGCTCCTTTTTTGAGGGTTTGGTTTCGGGCCCATCATATTATTCTGGCGTTTTCTCCATTCCAATATGTAATTTGAAAATCCGACGTTTGCGGCGAGAACACTTTGTTACGTGGTTTTCCCTCCATTCTATTCTTTCCTTTCTGTTCTGTCCACATGAATGTGGCTTTTTTCGGCCCTCGCTATGGCAACACCCATGACACGCATACATCCCAAACATTCCCATTATTACCGCTGACACAGTTATATATAAATAGGTTTTAATAAAAGGTTTAGGGCGGCACGGTGGCGCAGTGGTTAGCGCTTCTGCCTCGCAGCGAGAAGGTCCCCGGTCGGATTCCCACAAAGGGGGGACGTTTCTGTGTGGAGTCTCCGTGCCCCCTGCGTGGGGTTCCTCCGGGTTCTCCAGGTTCCTCCCGCCGTCCAGAAACATGCAGGAGGTTCACTGGAGACATTAAATTGTCCAGCTGTGTGAATGAGCGAGTGAATGGTCGTATGTCTTTCTATTATGAGTGAATCGGAGAGTGAATTAATGGGAGTCTATATGACGTGAATGAGAGCGAATGAATGTATGTCTCTATATGCAAGTGAATGGCTGTCGTTCTCTGAACATGAATGGATATGATTCCATATTCAGGAGGCTGCACGTCTGTTCGGCTGCGGTGCTTCTCGGATACGTAACGGGGTGCTCGGCTTCGCGGTGAATGTTAGCGCGGCGCATCGCTGACGTCAGGTTTGACCCACACGCTGAGATTTCCTGAATGCCAGCGGGAAGATGACTGGCGTGTCAACGGTCAGAAATACATTTCGGAGAGAGAGAAAAAAAAAAAATGGAAACATCCATTTCCACAGATACAAACCTCACATAGCCACGAAAAGAAAATAGTTTTGCGTGTGGCCCACATATAGGACCTGGAAAGGTTAGCGCTATTCCGAGAGGAATCTGTCTTTATCAAAACCAGCAATTACCGAAGAGGTCTCTGATGTAATGTCGCCGTCTCCTCTGCTTCCCTCCATCCTTTCTTTTTCCTTCCTCCCTCTCTCTCTGGCAGCTGTCCGAGAGCGCTTCCCCGCGTGTGAAGCGGCAGATCAGCGAGGATCATCAGGACGATCCGGACGTCAGAGCGCAGGCCAACATCAAACTGCTCACCGCGGGAAAGGAAAGCTACGTGTTGGTAAGAAATGAACATTGTGACGCTTAAACGAGTTGCGATGAAGTTTGGAAATTATTTTATCAATATTAAGTTGAATTATTTTCCATAAAAAAGCAAAACACTGATAGCCCTCAGTTACTGACGTCTCAGTCAAACCATTGCCTTTCGATGAGTCCAAGGTAAATGTTGTTGTGCATCACTTTAAATCTACATTTATTTTGTTATTTTATTCATCATTTATTTATTTTATTCTCATTTTGGTTAAAAATAGCGGCCTAAATACAGTGCTCTTGTCAGTTATGTAGGATCTATAAACCAACAGCTTCGAAGCTATATACTTGTTTTAGCCTGCGTGAGTTGCCAAGGTATGTTTGTTCACATTCTTAATGTGTCAACGTCATCATGGCGTGGCGGTAAAGTCGAGTCAGATGTTACTAACACGGCGCCAAGTCACAACGCAGTCATCTGATTTCCGTGGAGAGCAGGTCTGGACCACACTTTAAGATGATCCACAGAAACCCAACATCCCTCTTGAGTAAGCACGTGTAAACAGCGGCGATAAACACTGCCTTTTTACCGGTGCAGAAAGCTTGATTTAGGCGGCCTTTTGCCTCGACAGAGAAAGAGAGAGAAGGATAGAGATGGAAATGAATGCAATAATAGCTTTGATATTCAAAAATCAATAAATATATATATGTATACAAATATAGGCCGCACTTGTCTGTAAGCCGCAGGTGACCATGTTGTAACATGAGATATTTACACAGGAAGATGTTACACAGAAACATCTTTTTTTACACTTTTAGTCAAATACGTGCCGGTAACATCCAAAAATTCTGACTGGAAATCCTTTTTTTCAAGCAGTGTCTGGAAAAAGGCTGATACAACCGTGAAAAGATTCTTCTTTTCCTTTCGGCTTTTCCCCTCCAGGGGCCGCCGCAGCGAATCAGCCTTCTCTTCTTCTTTTTCATCAGCCTTCTCTAGCGGCTGATGAAAAAGATTAATCATAAAATAACACGAGGAAAGGTCCATCCATCCATCCATTTTCTATCCTCGCGTTGTCCTACTCCAGATGGTCTCTATCTTCGTCTGTTTCCTTCTTTGACAGCCGGGTCGATCGCCTGTAACTTGAAAGCTGCGTCACATGCGTTTCTTCGTGTGTTTTCCATGATGAGGGCGTGTGCATGAAGCGCAATTTCATTGGTCCGATGTGACGAGGCTAAATGTTTTGGTGGCCCCCCCAAAAAAATCCATAAATTAGCCGCATCGTTGTTTGAGCCGCGGCGTTCGAAGCGTGGGAGAAAATCAGCGGCTTATCGTCCGGGAATGACGGTACTTTTTCAAGGTGATCTTTCTGCCGGCACGTTCCAGGACTGCTCCAAGAGGACGGCTCGATGCGTGACCTTCACCTGTCCGTTGCTGAACATGACCAAGACAGCAAAGATCCTTGTCCAGTCCCGTCTGTGGAACAGCACAATGCTGGAGGTCTGAATAATGACAACATGATCAAAGCACAATTTATCTAAATAATGATAGATAATACACAGTGTCTTCTCATTGTGGATGTAATCTGATCTTTGCTGCCAGTGGTGTCTCCTTTCCTACTGGTTAGGAAATGAAGGCGGACTCAAAAATCAGAAATCTTGGTCGCTGTAAAGCTTGTGTCTTTTCTTGTGTGTCGTTCCAGGACTATGCTAACAGTCTGATTGTGGAGGTCAAAGGTCGGGCCTCACTGAAACTCATCACCGACAAACCGACCATAAAGATGGAAACTCAAACCGCCAGGGTAAGAGCCACGTCCTCGGCAGCGATCGCGAAAGCGAAGACACGGACCGTTTACCGGAAACGTCTCCATTCCCTCCTCAGTTCCGGGTGGAAATCGAGCCGGTGGAAGGAGTGGAGACTCCCTACGAGCTCCCCCTGTGGATCATCATCTCCGCTGTGGTAGCAGGAGTCCTGCTGCTGGGAATCATCATCATCATACTTTGGAAGGTGAGATGACAAGCCCGGTTGCGGGAGCGGCGTTCGGCACGGAATGCCGCGCCGTCTCGGAATCCAAGCGTGCCGTTGTGTCGACCCGCCAGCCATCTTCTCCGCCAGATGTGACGGAGCCAGAAGTCTAACCTTTATCTCCATCCCCCCCCCTCCAGTGTGGCTTCTTCCAGAGGGCCAGCACGAGGGAGATGTATGAGGCCAAGGCCCAGAAGGCTGAGATGAAGATCCAGCCCTCTGAGACAGAGAGGCTAACTGAGGACTACTGAGAACCCCAGTGGGTCCCCCTTGCAGTGGGGACCCAACGGCACAAACCAGTGGGGCTCCTGGGTAAAAAAGAAAACCCTCGATGTCACGAATGAGAGCTCAGGGTCTGACCCGACAGCCTCGCGACACATAAACACTTTATAATTACCATCGATGTGCAAGTCATAAAATCACATTCATCTTACAGTCATCCGTTAAATCTTTTTCATTCACAGTCTCGTCACTTCATTCTTTGCTCTTAATCCCACATTCGGGGCAGTCGGTACGTCTGCTTTACAAATAAAATCCCATGGGCGATAATTGGAACTCAGGCGAATGAATTGGCGGAAATGTTTTACGAAAGATGTTTATTTTCAGAATCAGAATCAGAATTAAAGGATCGATCCCCGTGATTGCACTTTGTTAGCATTGGCTATGGGTTATTGCAAAGAATGAATTTCCATTTTTTTTTTTTTTTTTGTCCACAATTCAATTCTCCGGTGGCCGCCGGGCGTCGAGTCCCTCCAAGTCATCCGAGTCACGTTTTCGCGATTCCCGTTCACACAAGGTTTCCGAATCACACACGTTGGTCACCGATGGTTTTTATAAAGCGTCCGACTCACGACGTCTCCCTCCGTTTTCTCACCTGACCCCACCTGACCTTTCTCCCACTTCCCTTTCAGAGTGATCTTCGGCCTCGAGCCGCCGATCGATCCGCCCTTTGCACGTCTTTAACACTCGATCTCTCTTTTCCACCTCGGTCTCAGTAGGGCACCGTGAGATCGCCTTTTTCCTCGCCTTCTGAATTCTAAATGTTCCTTTTCTCAATCCGTCGTTGATCCCGCGTTCCCTCCCTAATGCCCCCTTCCCCCGCTCTTTTCTGTCCATGATCTCCCCAGCTTGGATTCTTCAAACGAGCCACATATTATCGGATAATGCCAAAGCACCAGGGGGTGAGAATTCGCAAGGCCGAGCGCTACCAGTTCAATCTGGGCTTCCAGCCGGAGGAGCCGCAGAAGAAGTATTGGATCACCAACTGGACGGAGATGCAGCATTATCACCGCTAAAGGCCTCCACGCTATCCCCCCCCCCCCCCCCCCCCCCCCCCCCCCCCCCCCCCCCCCCCCCCCCCCCCCCCCCCCCCCCCCGGCCCCAACCCCCCTTTTCCCCTCCACCTCGGAAGTGTCTGCGGTCGCTGTCATTTTTTTTTTTTTTTTTTTTTTGTTTGTGGAACTGGTGGTTCTTGTCAAGCTGCATCGAAACACCTGGTTTCAGAGCGCCGGCGAGGTACTGAGGGACTCTTTGGATTTACCGTGGAGCAGATCAGCCGCTCGTGTTTTCACTGGTCTCACACCTGCCGTACACTTGATGACTATTTATTTTGCTTTCTGTACCGAAGAGGAGAAACCTCGCTGGTCCCAGAGAGGGAGTCACAACACTGGATTCAAGAGTATCCGCCGTCAGCCTGGAGACCTCCAGCTCCAGGCGGGTTATAAATTGTACATAGGGATGTTTCCTCTCCGCGTTGACCGTTTGAATGAATGTCCTCGGCGTCGTGTCATTTCGCTTCCCCGCCGCCGGCAACGCCCTGCTTGAAATTCGCCG
>CAAKHD010005861.1:12668-22831 GCA_901007705.1 Fistularia tabacaria
ATCTTTTCTCTTTTTTATTTACTTATTTGGGAAATTTTTTTGTCTCCAATCTTTTTGTTTTTTTCATTTTTTTGGATTGGGGAAAAACGGAAAACCCGTAAAAAAAAAAAAAAAAAAAACAAGCAGACATTGGCAGAACATGGGGAATTGCGCTGACCACTCGTTTCTAGGAAATATGGCAGGGAACAGGTTAGATTTTTATGGAAATACAGTCAGATTGAGATGGTTTGGACATATGCAGAGGAGGGAGAGCGAAGATCAGGGTAGAAGGATGCTGAGGTTGGAGCTGCCAGGCAGGAGGGCGTGAGGAAGGCCGCAGAGGAGATTTATGGATGTAGTGAAAACGAACGTGAAGTGAAGAGGAGAGGATGCAGAGGTGAGGGCTAGATGGAGGCAGATGATTGGCTGTGGCGACCCCTGAAGGGGAACTGCCAAAAAGAAAACATAAGATTGCAAGGGGAGGTTCAAGTGGTATCAGATCAATATTGTGGTCATTGTCCAAAAATCAAAAAGATTATTATTTTTCTAATAAGAAATACTTTTTATCCTGGCCTTCAGGGGACGTTCTCAAAGCCAGTCACAGTCTTCAGCATTTACAGATCCACGTTTGGAAAGGAAGATATCAGATATATAACGATGTCCTGACCAGCTCTGCTTTCAGATCATTTTTATATCTTTAATTCAGCCCTTTTTTTTCCCCCCGCTTCTCTCTTCACATCTCTGACTGCGAGTCCGACACTCCCTGATGTTTCGCTCCGATTTGAATATGCCCTCACTTCTCCGCTCTATTATTGTCTCCGAAACACGGCGAGGGACTTTTGATGTGGCCAACAAACAGATCTCGGCTTTGGTGTATAAATACCACGGTGGCGTTAGAACCGCCTGTAATTAGGAGGCTGACAGTCGCGATGGAAAAATCGGACAGAGAAGATGAAATGACGAGGATGAGGATTCACAGAGGATGATTTTTTTTTTTTTTTTTTTTTAAAGCTACTATTTTCTTGTTTTTAATCAAGAAATAGCCACCCCCCCCCAAAAAAAGATTTTTTTGCTGATTGTCTAATCCTTGATTGTCTGATCACCCCGTCACAATCATGATTCTCACTCCTGATTTTCAGGTCGTTTTTCATTACACGTCGACGTGAACCAACATCTCGCGGCCCGGAAATTTAACGCTCGGAAAAGTCAGAAAAATCTCTACAATGAACAGACACACATCTCTTACACACAGTTAAAGTTATGATCCGTGATCGGGTGTGTGCGTCACGTGTTTTGGATTTTTGCAGCTATTTACAGGTACCTTCATCCCCTGGTTGAGTTCAAACTCCGAACCGCAGCTTTCTTCTGAAAGTCTTTTGAACTTCTTGCGGTGCCTTTCCTAAAGCACTGCCCTTGTGTTGTCAAACCAAATATGTTTTCCTCATTTGCATATGTTTACTCGTGGCGCGGTTTGCTAAGCTTCAGGTCACTGGGCTAATTGTCAATTAAGTGAACTAGCTGAGGGCAAATAGGGATTAGCGAATCGGCCCAAAAAAAAAATTTAATTAATAAATTACCAACGAATTTTCAAAAAATACTTTCCTTACAAAAACAACTGAATTAGTCGCAAAAATTTTGTCTCGGAATTCTCAGGAAAAAAAAATCCAATTTAAGGTGACACAGATGTGATATTTTATGTATTCCAATACGTCGCCTGTGATATTCAATACATAAATCAATACATCAGGCTAGAACACTCTGTCACACATTTTAGTCTCTGTGAACATAAAACCAGCAGGAGGCTGTTCCTGCATCCGGCGTCCCCTCGCAAAACCCGTGAGTCTCGGGGCCACCGCAGCAGCCGCCGCCGCCACGCTGGCGTGTTGATGCCACCTGGTCATTTCATCAGATGGGAAACAGCAGCCTGTGACTGCGCCCATCTATCAGGTCCAAATGAGATGTCAAGGGTCAACTGCAATGCAGCGCGTCGCCCTTTTCTCCACAGGCTGCCTATTTTTCACCACAAATGAGGAAAACAGCATTCTTCTGGGTCCTTGACACCCCCCCACGTACACACACGCACACATGCACGTACGCACGCACAAAGCCAGACGCACTCACACTAATTAGGTAGCACACATGCTCAGAGTCTGCTGTGGATGCGTTCCCTCTATCTGCCTCTCTCTTTTCCAAACACAAACACACACACACACACACACACACACACACACACACACACACACACACACACACACACACACACACACACACACACACACACACACACACACACAGCTTCACACTGCTGTTTTCAGTCATTGCTTTCTTCATAAACACTGGTCTTTCGTAAATGTAGCTGTTGCTGAGGCCGATTGAGGTTTAATTGAGCAAGTGAGGAACATGAGGACGAGCATTTGTAGTATTTTGTTTCACTCAGACACACACACGCACACGAAATACACACAGTTAAAGCAATGTAAGTAGTTAATCATATCAGCTGTGGTGAAAAAAATTAGTGCAAGGCTGAACCACACCCACACAAGAAGGATTATGTGACGCACAATTTGGGGGATGGCTGCCCAGTTTGGGTTGCAGTCTTTCTGGTTAAATCTTACAGTTTCAGCCTCCGAACACGACTCCCTGACTCGCAGTCGCTCCGATGGGAGTCCGTCCAGCAGTCCGTCCAGCAGTCCGTCCAGCAGTCCATGTTGTACGAATATCATTTCAATCAGTGATTCTCCAACTTTTCAATATCCACAAAATGTATGCGGAGGTTCTCAGTCATCCAGGTCATGGTGAATTAATGTCGCAATCTTCTCGTCGTGGCAACTGGACTTGAATTTCTTCACTCGAAGACGTTTCACCCCTCATCCGAGAGGCCTCTTCAGTTCTAACGACCTGCGGGGAGTTGCCGAATATACCATCACTAGACCGTCTCTGAACAGAGGAGGGGGGCCTCAGACACAAACTTTCACCAACATAGAACGCCGTGTTGGGATCAATACCAGGACGAATTTTGCACACACGGACCGGCCCCATCTGCAGCTTCCGCACGACCAGGATAGATCCACCAGACCCCAGTAACTTCCATATGAGCTTGAGTCCATGTGATCCAACAAGTTTCACTACTTTGTTTCACATTCTAAGAAGTCTGGATTTACCTTTTCACATTCCAATCCAGGTAATTCCCCAAATTTGCTCCTTCTAACGATACCCCCGTTAGCATAACGACCCCCCCTTCAACCTAGTTTCTACCCATCAACTCTACATTTACATAGCAAGCCACCATTACCTAGACCCCTCCAAAACCCTGGCAGTTATATTCAGTGACTCCCCACAGGTCATTAGAACTGAAGATGCCTCTCGGAAGAGGGGTGAAACATCTTCAAGTGAAGAAATTCAAATCCGGTTGCCACAAAAAGAAGATTTTGACAAGAATATCCCCACCCCGAATGCAGCTTGCAGGAGATTCATGACATCACAATCACCTGGAGGTTTTTAATTTGTTGTATCACATTTTTTTAAATGCGATCCGTTCATTTGTGCAAACAAATTTGGAGGAAATGTCTGGAATATGGTGAAATTATATCTTCTTGCGGATTTTTATGTCCCCAAATCAAATCAATGAATCCATTTATTCGATCGCTGTCTTTGGGCAATAGTTCCCTGGACAAGTTGCCAGTCCATCACAGGGCCACATATAGAAATATAAAGCCATTCACTCGCTCATTCACACGTATGGGGAATTTAAGGTCTCCAGTAAAGCGGCTCCATGTCTTTGGTTATCAAACCATAGGTTCAATCCAGTTAAGACTTGTGGAGAATTTGTATCACTTCTTTCTTCCCCATACAACTAGCCTTTAAGAAAAACAACATCTATGTATATTTTATATGAAAAGATATGGAATTATATGCAGTGCTAACTTGTCAGAGTGGTAGGACGGATTTATTATTGATTTATTGCATGTCGCGGTTGGAGCTCAGCACTAACTGAATTAATGGTTTCAGTCAAATTTTCTCATTTTACATATTTCATTGCGTTGGTGTTGTGTTGTAGCTCCCGAGACGCAAAGAAATATATATCTGACCTCTGCTCAACTCCTTCAAGTATCCTTTTTATTTGCAGGAGTGATTTTTCTCCTTTTCATCTCCAACTCAACATAACGAACGAGCACTAACAGCAGCTCGTATGGAAATGGGCTCGTCAGGGGCGTGTTTGGAGGACGGGTGTTACACTTGTGCATGTTCAAACACCTACATGGTGACTAACACTCGCCAAAACAATCGCACACATACATGGATTTATAAATCCGGTGAAAAGAGTGTTTGTGGGCACATTGCAGATTTCCTCGTCGTTCGGCTGAGATTTAACAAATCTGATCCCACGGGTCTTAGGAATTTTAGTTTCTCTGATCGGTCACGGAAACACATATTATTGCCTGAAATAATTCCAGATACCAGGCAAAAAAAATGAATAATACATTACCAAGAAATGAGTTTAAATTAATTGAAAATCATCAAGGTATAACCTGAAAATTACAAAGGGAGTGTCCTTGAGTTTGACTTTTCTGCATTAAAAAGGGAAAACTGATAGATGTTTAATATTTTGAACTGGCATTTAGTTTTTAGAATGAGGGTGAATGCTCCACAAGAAACACGGAAATGGTGTCCTTACTGTCACACATTAATGAAGGAATAAAAAATAAATATAAATGCAGAGTGTGATAAAAATGCATGCCTTTTTATTGTCTTTGGATACAAATCCAGATCCAGCAGTATGATGAAACACCAAAGGTCAAAACCTTTAACTTAATTTATTTATTTTGATCTTTTCTGTTTTAATCTTATTTTATTCTTACTATAATTTTTTCTTGTTATTTTTGTTTCTTTCTTGAGCAGTAACTGCTTTCAACTTGGGGATCGATAAAGTATTCTGATTCTGATTGATGATTCTGATCTGATTTATATTTTCACCACTATTTTTTCTTAGGTCGTTGCGGTGTTTGGGTCTTCTAAGGTGTGCACCTTCCGAAAGCTATCGATCTAAATAAGAACCACAAAGCTTCTTGATATTTTCTATTTCATAAAATAATACGGGGCGCATTTGATAATGTTAGTTTCCTCACAAAACGCCATTTAAATCGCAGCTAAGGTGACCCAACCATAGTTATCTGTTCCTGCGGGCCCCTGAACACAAGACACTCGGAGCCGATCAGGGTCCGTCCGACCTCCGCCCACCACCCTCCACCCCTCCTTAGTGTTTCTACGTCTAGAACTCCCACAGTTGGCCCCTTTGCCATAACATCTCCAGGAAACTAAACGAGCCCAGTTGCCATGACGAGCCTAACCAACGAATGCCGTGACCTGGATGACTGAGAACCTTTGCGGGTATACTTTATTATCGGTTTCATAAATGAGGAAACAAAATTGTTTGCGCGATCCTTTCAAGATCGTTGCCTTGGAAACAATCTGTGTAATTTCCAATGGCAGTTTGTGTTTAATCTGAAGAAAGGCCGGCAAAGACTTGAAAGAAATTACCTGTTTTGTTGAATGGAGTGGCCAGAAATGGTTTTGAGATTTTAGAGAGGATTTGCAGGTCCTCAGGATGTAAGAGCAATAACAATGTGTCCTGAAAAAGTTACATTCGTAAGACTTATACTCATAATGATGCAGCATTATTATTACATTTTTTTTTTCTCTAATCCTACTTCTTTTTCTATATCGTGATAAAGATTAGCTCTGAGTAAAAATGCGCATCCGACCCAAGACGACTCAATGTGACCACCTGGTTTAGTATTAAACACAGATTATTTGCGCCAATGGGCATTTCATCAGCAACATAATAGGTTGTTTAATACACGGAGGGAATTGAAAAACTCGGTGAAGCTGGATGAGAACATTTTGATCATTATCAGTAACAAAGTTCACAGTGTCAAATACGATGTAGTCTATTATCTCGATCAGCTCCACATTCTTCGAGAACGGACTGTTTGTCTAGTAAAAGAAATAGTAGAGGTACGCTGAGCTAACTGAAAGATGGGACAGCAGAGAGTTCTCTGTTTGCATGTTCTCCATACGTCAGCAGGGGTTTCCTCCTGTTTCTTCCCACAGTCCAAAAACATGCAGGAGGTGCAGTGGAGACTCTAAATTGCCCAGATGTGTGAATGACTGAGTGAGTGAATGGTTGCATGTCACTGTAGGACGTGTGAATGAGAGCGTGAACGGTTGTATGACTCGATATGTGGCCTTGTGAACAACTGGCGATCGGTCAAGGGTAAACCCTGCCTGTTGGCCTGTGACATCTTGGATAGGTTCCTGTAACCCCGAGCGCAGGGAGAGCAGTATTGATAATGAATGAATGAATGAATGAATGAATGAATGAATGAATGAATGAATGAATGAATGAATGAATGAATGAATGAATGAAGGAAAGAAAATAGGACACATCTAAACATTGTTGTTAGACAGAGCTGTGTGTGGATATGTAGTACGATATGAGAGGTGGGACCTCAATGATTCCAAAGAAAAACATCACCTGGTCAGATCGTCAAGGCAAATTACCCCCGTCTTCCTCTGGAAATTTCAGATTCCCGGGAGTCCACAACAACAGGTAAACGCCAAACACTGATGGATGAAAGTGGAGAAATCGCCAAAGTACAACCAATCAGAGTTATGGAGCACTAAGGGACGTACCGCAGCCAAGTATCGTCAGAGGTCCAGTGAAATCCGCCGTCTCCTCGGTTAAAATTTTCACCGCCGTTTCTCTTTATCTTCTAAACCAAATGAACCATCAAGGGCGTCCAATCCACTTTGATGGTGGCAGCGGCCTTGTGTTCACAAAAACCACCTCGCCGCCATCAGGCGTTCCTGTTCCTCAGCAGCTTCCGGCCAGGCGTCAAATGAGACGTGCCCAGCCTGAGGTATTTGGCTGTGATTGGTCTGTTATTCCCTGAGCCACGGAGTGAAATGAAACTTGAACTCGCTATATTCTCCGAGATGCGGAAAAAAATTATCATAAACATCAATGGACATTTATTCCTAGTCTTTTCCCTTCTGCAGGAAGTCCTTATCATCAATGTAGGCCTTGGCAACTTGAAGAAACCAACAAATATTGCATGTCCTGGTAACATCTACTACCAAAATCAATTTCCACATTAAACCACTTAATAGCATAAAACTAGACAAAAAAAATTCCATTCCAATTACATGTTGTATTTCCGTTTCACAGTTTATATACGTTAAATAACGGATACAAAGTCGGAAATGGAGTCAAAGAAATTCAAAGGGGGTTTTATTGTTTGTGCCTCTGGCTGCCTGAGGGGAGAGGATCCAAGCTTCCAGTCTAACATCTGATTGTCTGGACACAGACGTGCACAGATCCCGCTGTCGATTGCGCGGTTAGGTGAGTAGGTTTCTTCATATCATAAACTCCAATAGCTGTTATCTAACCAAAGGCACAAGCTATCTCTGAAGTTGCCATGACAACGTCCTCTAGTACTTTCTTAAGTCTTCACACGAAATGGAACCCAGTTTTGATGCATGTGGCTGAGAGGTGGATAATCTGCATGTCATCTTTACACACGGTTTTAACCAGAACACATCCTGCTTTACGCCAACATCATTTCTCCATGTAGGGATGGCTGAGAATAAATCAGTCCTCACAGAAGATAGAGGACCGCGTGTGTGTGTCTGTGTGTGTGTGTGCTTGCGCGTACCCGTGCACGCGTGTATGTGCACACACACCCACTGAAGCAGCCATCCTTCCGTGGCAACATGGCTGGCACTGACAGCTGTGGCAGTTCCAGTTTTTGAGTCGATGGGTAATTGGTCTCACAGGAGATAAATGGTGCGGTGTGTGTGTGTGCATCCGTCAGTACCAGGAAGAAGGGAACTCGCCATCTTGAAAACCACCCAGAAGAAGATAATTACAATTGAAGACAGGAGATGCACGAGGTGGCCACTGTCCTTCATAGGGGTTCAACTCATCAACAATCGTTCAGGGAACGAGCGTCCGACATTTGTGATCATTAGGGGCGGAGGATTTCCACATTTCTTGTCATGTGTTACAAAGCGGCTGAATTTTTAAATACATACATAAAAGCAAATGAAATCTCGAGGGGCCTCGTGGGACGTGACTGCTGGATGTGCCTTTTTCTTCAATTCCAATTAATTTCCAATGCAAATTAACCCGCAAAGCATCCCCGGTACTGTCACAAGACATATGGAGAGACCAGCTATTGGGAACGACCAGCTCAAACCTTATGCAAATTGGCAGCAAATGGACAAAACAGTGAGTGATCTAATTATCTGAATTCACTATTAAAGGCAATGTTTAAAAAATCTAAATTGATTTGGACGTGGGAGTAGAAGCCCTTCCTCTAGGCCCGAGGAAAATGTCAACATAATCGCTACTGCAACCGGTAGTATTACATTTCCAGGAAAAGTTAGTAATACCTCTTAAGAAGTTCTCTGATGCCATTCACTGCAAAAAAGGGTCGATTTAGAAAAAGAACAGAATCTGTCAAAAAGTCATGTGAGAAAGCCGCATAAGAGGACTGATTGCCAAACAGATTAAATAAACTGCCTCTTGGGTTAAGTCCGGGAAGTTCCTGTGACTACAGGTAGTGAAATGCACGAGATGACTCTCATCACTGACTGGACTGGCATGAACCCGAAACACGGGACTTTTCTTTGCACTCGGGAACTCTGCCGTTTGTACCGACTCGTGTTTGTCTGAATATTCGTTCTAAAAATGCCCAGCGAAATCCAGTTTTCCGTCTTCCTCCACTCTGCTTCGCGATAATTCTCGATCGGCCTATCTTTAAATGGAGACCGTATTATCGAGCAGATAACAGATTCGGCCGAGCAGGAAGTCATTAGAGCAATGGAAATTTCAATAAAAAAAAGACAAAACACAGCCTGATTAGTGAAGATATCCACTTTCAAAAAATAAACTGGCTGTAGGAAGGACAAATTACTGGTAGGCAGAATAATTGTGATTCATAACTTTATATCTACATCCAGTTTCATCCAAATGAATAATGATTTTCAGTTTGAGGGTAATGACCAGGAAGTAATCGTTGTCTTTTTTTTTTCCAAATAATATCTTTAAAAAGGTCAGATCAGCCGTGTCAGACACAGATAATTGAAATTTGTAAATAACTTAAAAACTCAACTAAAGTGAAATCAAACAATAAGTCATTATTCCCCCCATGAAGTCACGTGTTTTGTTGCACCTCAGTAGATAATGATGTACATTGATAGATGGTTTGATACTCAATATCCTCCACACTCTCAGCCTGACACAAGTAAGCAGGAACATGGATTACACACTTAATCCACAATTTCCTATCCTTTTCTTCAGGGGTCTATGTATATTGAGTGTGTGTGTGTGTGTGTGTGTGTGTGTGTGTGTGTGTGTGTGTGTGTGTGTGTGATGAGGCACGTTCAGCCCAAATGCACAGGTTCTACGAAGTTTGTGTGGATGATGGAAATCCCAGGACTAAACGCATGTAGGCTTGAAGACAGCTCACTTATTTACTGGCTGGATTTCAAGGTGTCAGCCTTCAGGCTGGCTCAGTAAGAGTCTTAGGGAGATCAGGCGTGCACACAGACACACACACACACACACACACACACACACACACACACACACACAAAGTCACACTCACGTACTGACACACAACCCAGTATTAGCAGTGGTCTCTCTCTGCTGCCTCTGTTTGTATCATTGCGAAATCCTTTGATGTGCTGCACCGTTTCACACGCTGCTTCTCCTTTTCCCTTTTCTCTCTCTTCTCTCTCCCCTCTCCTCTCTCTTTTCTATTCACTCTGCGCTCGGGAGCCAGTGGAGAGGCTCGTCCAAGCTATCTCATGTGTTCAGTGCATGTTGTGCTGCCAGATCCATCTGGTTGGAGACAATCCCTAAAGAAGGACCAGCCAGGACGCAACATCAAACAGCATGTAAAAACCCTCTAACTTGATGCCCGGCTAAATTTGTCTGTGTGTGTGTGTGTGTGTGTGTGTGTGTGTGTGTGTGTGTGTGTGTGTGTGTGCGTGCGTGCGTGCGTCTACACATGCAAAAAGCACATAAAAAAAATGAAAATGGATAATATGCAACTCATACAATTGGACTACAAAGGGAAATGTTTCGCATACATTTCAATCTATAATTAATTTGGAAA
>CAAKHD010005861.1:29970-40219 GCA_901007705.1 Fistularia tabacaria
GGGGGGGGGGGGGGGGGGGGGGGGGGGGGGGGGGGGCACAAGCTAAAACTCGCAAAAAACAAAAAAGGGCTTGTTTGTATTTCGGCATCAGCTCAGGTTGGACCACCAGCGCCGTAGCCAACGCAGATGGTGGGCATTTTTATTGCTTTTGCGACGCCGTGTCCGTGTCGAGCCTTAATTACACCACCAAATCACCAGTCTGGATTTAAATGCAGCCGCCGCGAGGTTCTTAACTACTTAACTACGGCAGCTGAAACAGAGCAAATTGTTGAAGCTAATAAATATTCAAATGACATTACACTGCCTGAAATCACTGAAATGCAGGCCAGGAGTTAAGACCAGGGGAGGAGTCGGCTGAAAACTACCGGGTAGGAATGCATAGTAGAGCAGGTGGACCGGGCACAGGGTTTTGGGGTCCACCGAAACACGTGGGGGTCCTTATTGCCATTGCAGCCCTGTCACGGGGAGCTACTGTGCTGTGTATTCTAACCTATGTTACCTTTCCATGTAGTATTACGGTTAATGTTTTTTTTCTCTCTTTTGCCATCTCTACGATATTATTGGGAGGAGACTTGACTGGTCAGCATCTCTCCCCGAGGAAGATTAGCAAGGTCAGAGGCGAGCCGAGGAAAAGACCTCCCCCCACTGGGCCTCTGATTGGCTCCGACAGGCTCATTCTTCTTCACTGCATGCAGGTAAAAAAAAAATAAGAAAAAAATGTAAAAAAAAACATACCATAACACACACACACACACACACACACACACACACACACACACACACACACACACACACACACTGCTAAAAGTCAAGTGCACCAGTATGGCCGATGAGAATGTTTGGGACAGATTACTGATCGCCCTCTGGAGCCTGTACTCGGCTGTTATTATGTCCGTGGAGGGCTGTGAATCGTCCTGTGCAGCGAAATGCACTTTACAATTCATTTGCTTTGTTTTAGGGCATCACGTGAGAGCCTCGTCGTGGCTGCTGTTTTGAAAATGTTGAACAATTTGCAGCACTTCCTCTGCCAGAGACAGAAAATGCACGGGGCTGCATTAATAATATGCATTCCTGTATTAAAGTAAAAAAAAAAACCCTTGTGACAATCATGCCAGCGATCTGCCTTGATGAGAATAAAAACCAGAGAGCTGCTTCATGAATAAAAAGGAACAAAAATCACTGTCAGGAGTGGAGATAGACTACGGTGATGGCTGCTCACTACATTCATCTTCACGTGATGGAAGCGTTCGATGCTGCTTTTGCAGCGCCGTGAAACCCATGAAGATTAGCCTAATGCTTGTTTATAAATGCAAACCGTGTCTGGATTCAAAAGCCCAGATCTGAGAGCAAATCCATCATCGCATGAAAGGCTGCAGCACCTCTGCTGGAGACGCGCACACACACACACACACACACACACACACACACACACACACGCACGCACAGATCCACACATGCACACACGCATGCACATACACACACACAAACCCACGCTTGTTAGCATTCCCTTCTGTATCCCACCTACTGACACTGCTATTGATTACAGTGGGGGACCTTAATGACCCGCACAATGAGAAACCACCATAAATGCACGATTTCTTCTTCTACGACTCAAAAGTCGCCTGTCTAATACAAAATGTCATGTCAATGGCTTCCCGGGCAGCTGAACAACTTAGTTTCAGATTTTGGCGCACCGAACAAAGAGCAAAATGCGAACGGTTCAGATATAAATCCCGGCATATTTTTTGTGTTTCGCGAAAAAACGCCAAGAAGATAATCTAAAATACACACGGTGATTTGGATAATGACAAACAGATGGGCGGAACGTTGAGGAGCACAGGGTGTGCGCCTTTGTCTGGATCTGCATGATCCCGTGAGGCCATGCCAGCGCCCTCTATCTTCGGCATGAATGGAGTGAGGAAATACTGGCAAATGCAAGGCGATAACGGTCACTGGCGTCATACATACGAGCCAATCAGCACTGACCTCGTGGTCGACAAAAACAATATGCACGGTCTCCCTTTTACGGGTAACCTAAAGAAATTATAGATAAGACTAGATTTCCAGATCCCAACGTCTTCGCGTCAAAGAAATGGAAAGTCTCCTGGTGAAAATAAGTGTTTAATCATCTGCCATGATTAGATAGCCTGAGTAAACATCAAAATAGAATACAAAAAACTAATACTCAGATAAGCTGATAAGGTTACTAACTGCTCCGGCGGTGGTAAGATCACGAGGCGTTCAAAAGTTTAAGGCAGTCGGGCGATCGTGCTCTGCATCAAACCTAGATGTCAGAAACAGGGCAGGCAGAATTACCTTGCCTCCTTCTCCGGCGGCAGATGTTGGATGACCTGTCTACCTCGAAGAAAAGGAATTGAGCACTAACTTGCACAACACAATACATCCGGATTGCAACACAGCACAGAAAAATAATTTGTCCCCCCCCCCCACCCAGTGCGTTATGTTAATTCATCAGGATTACCATATAAAATAATGAGAGGAGATTTAACGAGCACATAATGAGGAGCCTCCCCACCCTCCTTGCTCCCTTATATGATAAATTGACTTTTTGCCGTTTCTTTCTGCCTTCTCACCACTCAAAGGGCTTGGTAGACGGAGAGTTCTTGTTTCAGGTCTTGTCTTGTTTAAGGACACGCAGTCAACGGGGAGAAGCGAGGGATCAAACCAGAAATCTCCTGATTGCCAAACGGCCGTGATTTTCTTTTTTTTTTATTTTTTTTATTCCGCAGACTACCGGAGAATTACTGTGGCGCATCGAACCCCTGAGAGACCGCTGTTGGCTGAATGACTGACCAGCAGCCTGAAACAGCAGCTGCAGTTATCTGAGGCCAATATGTCTCCAGACAACCTGACCTCCCAGCACCCCCCCAGCAGAACCGGTACCAGGATGCCCCTTGATGTTCCCCGGGAGACAACCGCCGGGGTTCTCTCTGAATCACAGAGACCGTCCCTATCATCCTCAGCCAGTGCTTATGGCCGGGTCTGGAAATTCGAGGTTTTACCAAACATCTTACCCCGCAAGAAAGCCAAATTCTTCCCGATGCGAGCAGCCGCCATGGCGGTGAAATCACTTCATCCGCCCTTCACACAGACCAGTCATCTAAATCTTATTCATATTTACTGACCGTAAGGAAAGATTTTTACTGCTGAGACCATTGGAAGCGGAGATAGATCAGTCAATTCCAGCCTCTAATCAACTTATAATTAAAAAGAATAAAACGATGAAGCTGTTGATGTTTTCCATTGACAACTCAGTGTTATAGCGATCATGATAGTCTCCGTGGTATTAAACTAGAACAGGTGCAACGGGTTGTTTTCCCCTTAGAAAATTAGACACTTTCAGAAGCCTTTCACATTTAGAACGGAGAAGTTTCAGTAAGTGGGCTTAAGGGATTCTAGCCCCGCCCGCCGTCTCTTGCTCCTCGCGACAGTGGGTGACAAAAGATTTTGACAAATTACAAGGAGCGCAACACTTCGGTTCAATAACAGTTCAGTTTGATGGGTAATTTAGAGATCAACGTAAAACACATTCACAGTTGGCGTTCGCCTACATCTGGGCCTTTCTTACTCATTTACACTTCGAGATCATTTTGAAAGAATCATCAGATAACCCTTTCCTGTGTAAGGCGACGTCATTCCGCCACACAGCAAGAAGGCCCCGGGTTGGAGTTTTGCATGTTCTCCCCGCGTCTGCGTGGGTTTCCTCCGGGTTCTCCGGTTTCCCTATGAATGCGGACTTTCCAAAAGAATTTCAGACGGCACTGCTGCAATTCCGTCTTCAAGAATCAGGAAGCATATGGTCACGTTATGATTCGTGATGCTAAGCGGCCGCAGTGACTTGTTACGCTGCCACTTATTAGGACGTTCCGGGGGCTCGGCGGACACATGTACGCGGTTAGCTCTCATTTTCATAGTTTCTACTCGCGTTGGGCTCCTCTGCATGTAACGAGGCTTTTCGTATTCCGGGCTCAGCTGCTGCCGGTTGTGCCAGTGTTCCTCAGTGGCAGCCACATTTTAATCACTTGCTGGCAGACAGGGAAAAAAAAAAAAAAAAAAAGCGGGATAGGGGGCTGGTGAAAGAAGATGAGCAATATCTGCTGTATCCTGGAAAATGGAGGGAGTTGGAAAAGCCCCTTTAGGCAGAGTGAAGGGAGGGAGAGAGCGAGCGTGTGTGCTCTTGTTGACTCTGCAGCGACAAATATTAATAATGAGAGATGAAAGATACCGTTCGTCATGTAGAATGAGGAGTGGGGGCCACTGGACATTCATTACCCTGACAAACCTAACAAGAGGTTCCTGGCAGCGGAAGCACCTTTGACACCGTATTGTAGATGGACGGAGGGCAGCACACTTTATACCTTGATACGAGGGTTTATACAAGATAGTCTGGCACATCGTTCGGGAAATCCAGGGGCTGTAGACCAAAGACTCTCCTGGATGCAATTTGCCGGACGTACAAGCATCCAGACAAACGGAGCATGTGGCGAAGCACTGGCAGTCGGTAAAAATGACTGTGCACAGAGAGGCCGGCTGTAATGGTGGACCGGCTCTTTGTCCGTTAATGGCTGTTGCCGTTTTCGCAGGGAAATTCGACAATGAACGGCGTCATTAGGAGCGTGTCTAAGACGTTTGAAAGAACAGGAAAGGGCAGCCCCGTTGTTTAAGGATTTAATGATTTGGGTTCGATTCTTACGAAAAAAGTCACGAGTTAATAAGCTAAACTCTTGTGAAATCCCCCTGGAAGAACAGCAAACAATTCTTTCCCCTCAACTCAAGCTTTGTTTATCCTTTAAGGTAAATACACCATCCGGTTCGATCAATACTGCAGAAATTTCCACTTCGGCGTCCACTTTCTGCCCTTGACTCAAACCCGCCCCCAATCAGATAACGGCTTGTTATTGGCCCGGCGTTGGCGAAGCCGGCGGAAACCAGAGTGAATAGATGGACAGGGAGTGAAATGAAACCCGAGCTCTGCGGGGCCATCCGTTTAGCGGGCAACCAAGAGATGCCAAACAGTAGAACCGTGATGAAAACAATCAGTCAACGCTATCTTCATGTCTTTTTTTTTTTTTATGACTTCCAGGGAATACAACTACATATTCATATATGAACGTAATGGATTCAATCCCAGCTGACACTGGCTGAGAGGCGGGGTTCGACCCGCAATGGTCACCTGTCAATCAAAGGGGCCATGGGAAATCCAATCATAAGGACATTTAAACAAAACCTCTGATTTAGTTCTACCGTTCGGGCAAAATTGACATAAAGGGTTTTTTGTCAGAATCAATTATTATCACGCTAAATTATTTAAATCAAACCTTTGAAAAGGCAGATTATTTTCCAAATGAGCAAAACCTCATGGCCATCTAGGCTTTCAAATCCCATTCATGGCCAGGTTGACATGGCAACGCCTCTCACTAACACAGCGAGAGGCGGGGTTTGACCTGTGCTGGTTGCCTGTCACAATGCCACGTATGAAGAGACACACGGCCACGAGAAAACATTTGTCACTCCTCCCTAAGAAACTGACAAAGGCTCCATCTTTGAAACGATAACGTCAACATATCAAACAATACCACATCGAGTGAATGTTTTCTCGCCGTGCCGAGACACGACACAGAATTAAAAGTTCCGGGCTTTAAGCAGCAGCTTCACTTCAAGAAAAGGCTTTGTGGCTTTATCAGCGGGGAAGAAGCAGCCGGCCAGGTAGCTCACATCCTGGCTGACGGCCTGAAAGGTTCAGTAAATACAGTTTTTGTCAGCACTGATGGAAAGTGTGTCTAATGCAATGCAATTGTTGTTCTGTCATTCTTTTCCTTTTTTTTCTCTCATGGATGTTGTTGTTGTTGTGCTAAGCTGGAAAATGCTGATATGATGCCCTGCTCTTGGGATCCACAGAGGCGGCCGCCATGGCGATTCGAGTTATGCTAACTACGGACTTTATTTCCTTGCTTTGCATGTTCTCGGGTGTGATTTGGTACCCTCAACGCGGACCTGTGCTTCTCTATTCTTCACTGTCAGACCCGAGAGATATAAAACTCGTACACTATACGCTCAAAAGGGGAAAGCGAAATCTTCATTCATGGGGAGAACATGGAGAATCCACCCCAGTCGGAATCGAACCAGGGACCCTCTTGCTGCGTGGGCCGGAAGGACTAAACACTGCGCCAGCGTGCAACTCCGACAGTAAAATGTGGGCATTTTTTATTTCTACCGATGCATTAAATACTTTAGAAACAACTGATATATTTTTATTAGCTTCTGGTTCCTTATTCTGGAAACTACACGACATCGTGACTCTCGGCCCAGAATTTGGAGCCTTGAACCCCTGGGTTGCAGCAATTCATCATTTCTTGTTTGTTTGGGGTTTTTTTTTGTTTTGTTTTGAGGAATGTTTGATGAAATATCTGTTCTTAAATTGGCAATTAATCTGTTTCTCAGTTTTGGATAAAAAAAAAAAAAAACTCTTGTCAGTTTTGTCATATATTGAGGTGACCTTTAACTGATTGTCTCTCAACTTCTTGAGCTGTCCAGTCATTTCGGATGGTTTACTGTCAAATGTTATGGACCCTTTCTGTTGTTAATTTGAAGCTGAATTTCAGAAAACTTAACTTAAGAATAAAATATTTCTGAGTAAATTTCATAACTTATTAATAGGTCTTTTTTCATTCATATTTAGGTGCTGAGTTATTTTTACAAAAGTATCATGGTCAAAAAAAAAAAAAAAAGGTTTTGGCTATTTTTCTACCATTTAGGGTAAAACACAGTCATATTTTTTCCTCCAGACTGCAGAACACAACTTGAATGACTAAATACAGTGACGCGTTTCCCCGGCTTGATGATGCATAATGTAATATTTTTACACGGCACTCGTCTGGCCCGTCATCTCCTTTTGGCCCGCGGCCCATTCAGAAACCGAAAATGTCTTGCCTCCGGAATTGATAGAAGCCCTCTGAACAGTTTCGGCGGCGTGTAGACCCTCGTCCCAGGACTCGCTTTGTGCTGCTCCACTGCAGCCACAATCTGTCGGCATGCGATCTACCCTCCTACAGCAATACAGTTTCATGAGGCGATCAATACATGCCCCCCCCACGCCCCACCCCCCAACCATGCCCCCCCCACGCCCCACCCCCCCACCCCCCAAACATGACAGCAGCTTGTTGCGAGCTGAACAGCAGATGCTTCTCTACCTCACTTTGCATATTTACCGGATGAAAGATGTCAGCGAAGCGGAGCACTTTCTCCCGACACGCTTCAAATATCTATTTTTACACACATATAATCCTGAATACGCTACACATCGCTGTCACATGACATCAATCATAAATGCAGGCTCTGATAATTTGAACGTCTGCGATCGCATTCAGCACGTCTCACATCCGGTAATGTTCACGTTCCGCAAAGGCTGAACCCAGACTTATAAATCATTTCGCTTTAATTGAAACACAGTCATTTGGCATCATAAGCAAAGCTTTGACAAAGTTTGGGAGTTTGTTTTGTGAAAACTTTCAAATGTTGACCCCATGGTCAACAAGATGTGAGATTGGTGACTATTCCAAGTCCTTTGTTGACACCAACTGGACGAGAAGTTCCTGAATCCGGTCACTTCTCCAGTTTATATATTCATGGCATCCTTGTTTCCGCCTTCGGTAAAAAGTGACATTTCTTTAAAAGAAGATATTTCACTGAGGTAGCATTAAAACTTATCAACGTACGCGCTCTTGCTGTGAAGCCAACAGAAAAAAAAAAAAATTAAAATGCCGCCGTATCGCACACGGGCTTGATAACCAAGGCTTTTGCAGGGAGCTATTTGGCTCAACATTTCGTGTCCGGCTTATTCATGCATTTGCCTTCAAAAGACTGATTTCAGGTTTAGGCTGTATGTATAAAATATTGGGTTTATGTAAATTGTTGTGATAAAGCTTCTTAGTGAATATAAACTGAATGGGAGCGGAGTCAGCAGGACGAGGACTTGGGCTAATTGCTATCCGCTACTCATTTATTGCAAACAGCCATCTGTTACACTGCTTGTTTCCGATCATTATAAAACGGAGTAGAACAATGGTCTCCTCTTTTTACAGCGCTTTACACCACACAGCCATCACTCTTTTGCAAAAAAAAAAAAAAAAAAAAATCACACTCACACACTGACGACGCCACAGCTGCGGCGAAAGGTGCTAACCAGGACGTCAGGAGCAACTTGGGGTTCGGCGTCTCACCCGAGGACGCTGGAGGAGCCGGGAATCGACCCGCCAACCTTCTGATTTGGAGGGACAGCGGCCAAAGCCACCCCGGGCGAAGAGGCAAAGGGGATTTCGGCCGCCTGTGTGGGACTGGAGTCAACGGGAAAATATCGTGGGGCGCTCCATCAGCGAAGCAGTGACACCTGACACTACGTGACCCAGAGAGCGCCACAAAGACAGGATGAACTGCAACAAAATCCCCACGAGGGCAAAAAAAAAAAAAAAAAGGCAAGAAGGTCCCTCTTTGATCCCAACCAGTACTTTTTCATGATCGGCAGAAGGCAAAAGCATAAATGGTCATGACGTTTGATTCAACAACAGGCTCTGCCAATCGTCCCGTCCCGTCTCTGCACCTTTTTCGGGATTTCCAGACGAAGAGTAACATGATATCCCCGACCAAGTAAAACAGGCTGTTCCTTCGCAAGACAGGGTTTCAGTCAGAAATATCAAACATTTGATAATTGGCTCCAACCAGCGACTCGTCGGGAGCACCCGCCGATTGTCGGCGAGGGCGACCTAAAATTGGCCCAATTATCTTCTGGTGCAGGGAGAAGACAAAACACCCACTTTGTGACCGTCTCAGTGTGTGTGCAGCCCGCCGCTTCATACTCAACACAATAGAAGTTGTAAAGGTTCAGTAAGTTCGTGACGCAGCTGTTTTCACAAGCCCGAGTTCAAGCTGGAGGAAATATTGCATTTGTTCAGGACTATTTCAGCAGCACTTATTCTCCATTTGCTTCGTGTGTGTGTGTGTGTGTGTGTGTGTGTGTGTGTGTGTGTGTGTGCGCTCGTGCGTGCGTGCATGCATGTGTGTGTGTGTAGAAATGGCGAGACAAGCCGCACAGTTCAACAATTAATATTTTCCGGTGGCTTCTGCAGGATAATTAAAACTAAATGTGTATTTAATAATGTATTCAAATCGAATAAATGAAAAATAATATCCCCTTTCAAAAGCGTTACTTAGCAGGCTGCCTCTGCAGGTAACTCTGCCAAATGAGTGCGTGTAATGTATTGTCACCATGCGAGGAGTTGCATTCGTGCACGTTTTTTTTCACCCACAGATTGGATTTGTTTCGCCGCAGCTAGTTTATCTCACAAACACAAGAAAGAAAGATAATGGAGTTGTTTGACCCAACCGACGACGTCACCGGGAGTGCGACAGCGCAATGCAATGCTAATGAGCGGTTTCACAGCGAGAACTAATACGGACAAAAACATCGCGTACATTTATTCATTTCCATACATATCTTTTTTTCTATTCTGTAAGGCATATAATCATTTTCTAGTTTTTCCATTTAATGCGGACAAGGAACCTGAGGGGTCACCGATGTGTATATTTTGCGGTCCTAACAGAAAATGGGTCTAGAATTAATTTCAGATCATTTCCAGGTCATTTTCAAGTTGTTTTTCTTTTAAATGTCATACAATTTAGTGCAATCATTTTGAGGTAATGTTATAATTATGATTCCTTTAAATATATAATAATGTTAGGGTGATTTCATAGCCAGCCCTGGTGGAGTTGTGCAGTTAAAGATAGACATCATTTGAAAAATAGAAAAATGAAAAGCCTTAATCTTGCAGGAAGGGACATTTTCTTCTGTTTTTATGGCCGCTGTCACCCAAAAAAAAACAGCAGGAATGCTTCACGAGTGTTTTATGCCTCACACACACACACAGAAACACACACACACACACACACACACACACACACACACACACACACACACACTGTCCCGACTCGTCACCCTCCTTTTCACCTGGCCAAAACCGTACACGACACAGACCCGAGATCCACACAGTTGAAAAGATCAGAAGGGAACCCTGCAGAAGCAGGAAGACAACATGCAGACTTTCTGACCAAAAGGGATTTCTTTTGTTTAGTCACTGTTGGGATTCAAGATGTCTGTGATACCCATACAGGAGATAGAGAGAGAGGGGGGGGGGGGGGGGAGACAAAATATTTTTCTCACTTTCATGTGCACTTT
>CAAKHD010005861.1:45696-63321 GCA_901007705.1 Fistularia tabacaria
CGGGGGGTGGGGCGGGGGCTCCCCCCCCCAGCAACCGGGGCGGGGGGGGGGTGGGGGGGGGGGGGGGGGGGGCGCTTCAATACTTAGAGACAGGAAACGAGCGGCACGAGGGGACCGGAAGGAGGAAGCAGCCGCCGAGATGCCGTTGATTGCGGCGGCCTGTAGTTTTTTGAGCTTGTTCCGGGTTGGAGCGGGAGTCCTTCACCGGAAGACGCGAATGGGATAGACGCACGCGCATAGCACGCGCTCGACTCATTCACCGAGGGGGAAGGCGACACGCGCGCGCGTGGGTGATGTTTCAGAGATGAAATGGCAATTTGCAATCTGGAATTCAAATGTTAGTTACAATCATTTCCACAGAAAAGTCAATAAAAGCACTTTTAATTTGTATAACTTTTTCCCACTAATAATAATAAAATGTAATTATCCCTCTGCTTTTTTCATTAAGTTTATGTGTAAATGATCTTTGCCATCGGTAAGAAGTGTGTTTTGATGTAGATAACTCTTTCAACTTATGAATGATGTTGCCGATTTGCAAACTGAATTACTCCTTGGGCAAAATCGAAACCCCCTTTTTGTGTTTACGGTATTATTCTCTGTAATGATTTTGTACTTTTTCGGTATTTTTTTAGACAAATGCAGCGTCCCTCGCTAATCACTTATTTTTTTGCAGGACTTTATACTGAACAGCAAGAAAGTCCTTACACATTAGAAAGAAACTGAGACTCATAAAAATAACATTAGTTTAAAATTGCTTATTGGCTAATTTTTCTTGATGCAAAAAAAGAGACAAGTATCACATAGATCTTTGCACTGTAAACTGCTTTTGCCATTAGGGTGAGCAGGTGAAAGTGTCCATGCTGCCACCAAACTGCAGACCGTGTTTTATAATCATTATCATCGTCTCACTTTTACTTTACCCTCCCTCTCTGTTAATATACCAGGTGCTATGTGTATCCCAGAGTACAACCACGAGGGGGTTGGTCGAGCTGTGGGGTCAGTCCCAGAACAGGGCATTGGCCATCTGCTCACGGTCTGCTCAATGACACCGTCTGTCACTACAGACAATTTAGAGTCTTCAGTTAAGCCACTGCATGTTTTCAGACTGTGGGAGGAAGACGGAGAATCCAGAGGGAACCCAAGGAACGGCCCAAGCGTACTGAAATATTTATTACACGGCAAATTTTACTTTGTAACCTCTACATGGAGATTCACAATCATTTCTTTACTTCAGGATAAACCATTCAGAGACCTATATTCTGTCTGATGAATAAGAATAAATCTGTTTTCATTTACATTGATTATAACCAGAATGTGGTACACTTTGTTCTTCTATCAACATGCCAAAGTACGAATATTTCTGTCATATATCAAGTGCTGAGAGACACACCCCCTCCGACATCTTTTCGCAGAAAGGCTTTGCCGCCCCCTGTGCCCTCTGAGGACGAATTCATGAGGTACTTTCATGTTCCAAACATTTCAATGTCATCTCAGGTCATACAATATTCTGAATGAGAATTTGGAGAGGGAGAGTGACAATCATTATTCAGCTATATTTATCAAGACAACAGACACCTGATGGAGAGGAAACAACCCGGGACACACTTGATGTCTGATACAGGGCTTTTATCGGACTCGATGCATCAAGGAAACCAGGTGAGCGCGGCAACGTGAAAGTTGTCACCTGAGCAGTTGCCAAACCGAGCATGTCGGTCTCAAATACAGCATGGCGTGTGAAGATCCGACTAGATGCTGGAACATAAATAAACCTGCGTGGTTATGCTGATGCACTGGCCTTTGCTCTGGATGAATATTTTATCAGAGACAGGATGCTGCTTGTCTCCGTGCAAATCTCTCAATGTTGTGTCTCCAGAACATCTGACCTTGCAGGCCGCTGCCGTGTATCAATAAGACGGAGACTCTCGACTCCTGTACATAATGAGTGGGAACTAAATGGCCTCTGCTCTTGACCCCTGTAAATGAGAAATGATATAAAATTCTACCACAACAACCAGGAGGTGATCATAATAACGTTTTATGTGAATGTCTGTTACATTTAATTTAATTGATTTCTCTTATCATTAAAACTATAACATAGTCACAATCTCCACCAGCACTGTATACTGTTAATAAATAAGTATATATAAACTCTCACATGTAAAATGGCAATAAGGTTAATCTTATCTAAATTAATCTAGAGTTTAATTAGATAAAAAGATCAGAAATATTTATTACAGTAATTCTAAATTTTAAATAGGATCTGACAGCACCCTAGTGCAAGATGAAAAGTATATTGAATGAATGAATTGACATCATACAGCACACATACACTTCCAGTGCAACTGTCACTATACTGTCTGTCATTAGGATGTAGCATTTTCTTCGTTTTCCATTATTTACAATCTTGATATTATGTTGGGAGGTATAGATGTAACCGCTATATGCATGTACTTATATATCCGCACACACGCATGCGCTAACATACAAACACACTGTAAGTAAGACCAGAAAAACATAGCTACCTTTGTTTTACTTGTCTGATCGGATCATCTTGCCAAGTTTTCTTTATCCAAGTGGCTAAAATCATCACATCGGCGGAAATATGTTACTTGATGAAACATATAAAATACATCGTAGACGCCAGTGGAAATCACGGCGTTCTATGGAATCACATTGGTTCGATGAAATAGTCAAACGGCGGCACCTGTTGACATAATGTTAAATCCGCCTGATTTGGGTATTTTGCTCACAACTGCGCCGGCAGTATTGTAACATGTATCTAAAAACGGTGAACTATTTGGAGCCAAAGGACCAAAAGTTTATGCCTGAAGTTTATGCCAGAAAAAACAGAATTGACACAGGACATTATAAAGCAATATACCTGAGGTCTGGAGTCTCAAACAGAGCTTTTGTTAACAAAGTAGGCGACTGTTGAAAAAGACCCCCTTTTTCAGGAATTTGATCAAAGGGCCCGGCCCTCCTGACTTTCATAAGTCACTGACCCAAGGGACTGCTCAGAGCGATGCCGGCCATGGTTTACTTGTAATGGATGATGCCAACAATCACAGCACTCCCAGGCTATTGAGAGAAGGACACGGCAGTGATAAAAGGGGGGTGCGGTGAGCAGACTGTAGCCCCCACCGCTGAGTTCCCCACTCTCGACCTCTCAGCCCTTGACGGGATGCCATCAGATCAAAATGCACACGGAGTCACCGGTTGACATACGAGTTGAAGAATGTGATGGCAAAGCGGTAGATTAGGCATGAAACTCATGAGGCGCCGGCGTCTCTGTACCCTGGTAGCTGCTAAAGTGTCCTTGCAAATGGCGATGATGCCCTTTGGGACGATCGCAGAGAACATTCCCGACTTTTATTCTCTCTCTCTACGGGCTCCAGAAAAAAATGAAAAATGAAATCATCCTCTGACGATTCAACCATGGATATCGGTCCATTGATAAAAACCAGAATCTTGCTAAGACTGTTGGGTTCCTTTCATTAGCGGGTGAAAAGCACAGTTGGACAGAAACTGGAAACAGACAGGGGTTGTTTACGCAGCCAGAAAAGCCTTAGCCGTGTGAACACATGTCATTATTATGACATGTGTTCACATCAACCCTGATGAAGGCATATTTTCTCCAGTGGTCCAGTGCTGGCAAATGAGTTTACAATCATTGGGCTTTTGCACGCACGCACACACACACACACACACACACACACACACACACACGAGCCGAGTGCGTCTCCATGGTCACCCCAAGCGCCGAAAAAAAAAAAAGCATTTGCTGGCGGATATTGATCTTTAGAGATATTTATTCCGAGGATTGTGTTCATAATGAAAGCAGATTGAATTTTCTGCACGTAAATGCAAAATCAAACTTAGTGGCTGCACACTCACCCCAAAAAATGTGATTTGGGGTTAATCTTAGCTAAACCACACCAGAAACAGTAAGCCATACTCCAATGTCATTTCCTTAGAGCTTTGCAACCTTGAATATTACACTTCTGTAATCTTTGCCTGTTGGTATAAAAATGCAAATGGCAAATAGTTCCTCCTCTTCCTTCCAGTGAAGGTAGTTGCGTAACTGTATCGACATCTGCCAACACTGTGCCTCCTAGTACTGTTTTGACACACAAAGTGCCACGGGGGCGGTGTCCATTGCACAGTACTGTTGCAGAGTGCGATAACCTCCGTGCCAATCATTTGTGTCCGGAAAAGCAAACCGAACCGTAAAGGGCTTATCGTAATCTTCCCGGCTTAACAAGTCACCGACATCTTATTGGCTCAATTGTCTGGCGGCCCTAATGTGGAAACATCCAGCATTTCCAATGTCCAGCCTACCCCTTTACATTCTATGCATGGGACAGGGCTGTTGGGTTGAAGGGGGGTTTCTAACATCTACCAGGTATGTAAGTGTGGTCAGATGCCATATAAGAGCAAGAACAACAATAATTCTACTATAGATAACCGGGCCTGTTAGCTTTGTAAGAAATGATCAACAACATGTTATTCTACCTTGTACGTTATTCTAGTTTATCATAAGAGGCGGCGCCCTCAAAGTCAGGATGTGACTTTCAGCCAGACCTTGTATGAAACTGAGTTTCATTGTGACCCCCAAATCAGATCATCCGGCTTTTAACAGTCATATATCTCGGAGATTAATAATTGACAGGTTACTCCTTTCACCGCACAAAATAAAGCGTCCACTTCACATCAGTTTAATGACACCTTATCAGCTCATTGAGATTACCTCATTAGCGACCAACATTTAGACCTGAGAGACTGTTCAGCCTCCAGGTGTCATTATCAATCCAAACTCCGTCACATGCACCGAAGCCCTGCCCGCCGCGGGCTTGTCTTCATCATCATCATCATCAGCAGCAGCAGCAGCATGTTCCCTGATTTCTTATTCTTCAACAAATGGCTATATACTACAGATTAGTTGTTACTTCACTGTTCTATTTTACTTTACTGAGTTAATCTCTGAGAAATTAAATTACTCTGACTCTCTAAAAAAAAATGTGGATTATCACCAAATCGGCACAAATCCCTTTATGCTTTTTAATGAATTCATAAATCAAAACCAAAGCCGTTGGATAGCGGAAGCAGCCCTGTTACCTCTGAATTTGAGGAAGTAAATATCTGATTTGATTTTACTACATATTCAACTTCCTATTCGTCAAACTAATGGAAGAAGCCCCGGACCATTATAATCAATCTGACCAGGACGATTATAACACTTTCTCCGACTGTTAGCATTTTTTGGGGTAGTGTTTTGGGCTGGTCGTCTAATATGCCGCTCCGTCACACGCCTGGGCCAAAGAAGAGGCGTGCAGACGTTTGAAATGATTTATTTTATGTGGAAATTCAGGAACAGAAGCCAGTCTTCTCAACCTGCACAAACGTCCATCATGACTGACAACTGCTGATAGCCTTCGCCTCAGTATTTCGATAAGGACAGAATTCTCGCTTTAACAGTAACTTGAAGGCACCAAAGCTGAAAGTAATCTTGCACAAACAAACCAGTCACATGGGGTCAGACATTTTTTCTCACAATATCATAGACCTAAACTGTGTAAAACCGCCTCAACTGCAAGCCTCTGACGTAAATCTCATGTTTCCATTCCCATCCATCGACCCATCATAAATCTGTACAGATACCTCTGCACAGCTTCCCAGAACTTTTTGCTCTCTTGGAAATCCTCGTGTCCCCAGGACCCTTCAGGCACCTCGAGGTGCATGAGTGAGATTCATCTGCGTCATCATTACCAAGTTAACCTGCAGAAATATTAAACCAAAATCTGTCAACAGGACGCTAACAAAACCAATATGACAAACACAATCTCAAGATAAATAAAACAGTATATGCAGATGGGGCGTTCAAGTATTTATTCATATGCTGCACATCACTGTGAGTCAAATACATGGGCCAAGTAAAGGGCACCTTGAGCTGTTTGGTTTCTTTTTTTTGCATTACTGGGCTAGATAGTACATAAAACCGTTTTAATACCAGAGCATGCTACAGGCCAAGCATCCAGTGCTTGAAAGCTTGGATATTTATATACTCGGGAACAACAGATGGAAATTAGCTTTGGCTAAATCTGATACAAAGCATCTCTTCCCCTGTATGTGGGATTACTGTTTTTGCATAAGGTCCCTTGACTGAGCAACTGGATAAATAAATACAGTTGCATTAATTTAAACCATTTTTTGCTGTTTTTGCAAAACTACTGCAGAGTAAATAGGGGGAAGTTTAAACTAAAAGTAGATGCCAACAACTTGAAAACAGCTTCTCTCTGGACACAATCACCCCAGCGACAAAGTTCACGCCAGTGAAACATCCCTTCAGACCAGTGTTGGAATCACTGCATCATTCTAGCTGTGTGCAGAGTACGTGTGTTTGTAATGTCACCCCATTGTGCTTCTGGTTGACGGCCTTGAATCTGACACATGGATATTATCCAACAGGTTTAAGCTAGTAAAGTTTAAACTTCTGCGACTCATTGGATTTTTAAATCCAAAAAAGCTCCACGTGGCATGGGGAAATTTGTTATAGGACACGGCAAATGAAAAGATACAGAATAGAGAAAACGTGCATCTCTTAACTGTGACATTTCCCTGGCAAATGTAAACGCAAGCAGCAATTTCAACAGCCGCTCCTTTTAAAGAAAATGTTCTCAGCTTAATGCACTCGGCTAATAATATAAATCTCTCCACAGTCTTTGATCGATCTCAGCCTCTTATTTGTAGCCCCCCTTCTCTTTATTCGCTCTTTTTTACGAAACTGTTTACTGCAGTAGCTCCCTGGAACGAGTATTACAGTGGCGAATATTACCAAGGCAACAGAATAAAGAGATACCCCATCCAAGAAAATTAAATGGGGGGTTGGGAGTGGGGGTTGATCTCACGGAATACTATTGGGTTCAGAAATTATAAAGTGCTTGGCTGGAACTGGTAGAGCATGAAAACACTCACTCATCACGCACGCACCGTCGTGTTTTGCTGTATCTGCAGGGACCCGGTCACGGAGATAATGCATTTCCGTGTCCCCTCACCCTGTCATTAGCAGACACAGCAGGGAACAGTGAGCCATCACTAAAGTAAATGACAAATTTGTTACTTCTTAAGAGTAAACTAGACAGTGTAAGAAATTTAGAAAGGGTACAAATCATGCCTGATATCAAGTCTTTCCATGAAGCACTGCAGAAAGAGAGCGGCCACCTCCTCAGTTGCAAAACTAGGTTAAACAAAGACAAAGACAAACCTTACCGTCTTACTTTTTGGCATAAAGTAAAGTAGCCTATTTTTCCAACTATGGAAATAGGAGTATGAGAATGTTCCTGAACGCATTATTCAGTCCTTTGAAAGTATTTCACAACGCAACCCACTTAGAAGTTGTCCAAGATATCTCTTACAAACGCAGCCAGGCTTCCCATTCCTGTCACAGCAGCGGGAAGCAGAAAGTGAAAATGGAGGAAACTAATAGTTGCAGGTTTGAACCCTAATTCATAAAATCAGGCTACAGTTAATGCAAACTGAATCGTCCGGTGCTGCTAAAAGCAACTTTCCAGTTCATGACTTTTCTCTGATCTCCCACAACATGTGATGGTGCCAATTAGCAATAGGATACATCCTATTTGATCCTAAATTGTGAGATAGTCAATGGACCAGCCATGTACTCTATCTATCTATCTATCTATTCATTTATCCATCCATAGGAGACAATCAATACTTTCAATGCAATGAAAGTGTGCCACTTCATACTCGTCAGCTATGTGACACTCTGAAATGCAACATTTAACATTTTTCCTTATGTTTTGAATAAATAACTTTTCAAAACACCAGAAAAATATTTTGTAAACCGTGCAGAATTCCCGATTGTTTCAGGTGGAGCCAAACGGTAAACAGTACGCGGCAGCTCTGTGAGGCTGTGTTCTTACAGGGCGGTGCGTTCAAGTCAAGGTAAATTTATTATCCCACTCGGGGTAAGTTGGTTGCAGCCAAGCTGATCCGTCATCATAAATACAACGCAAAACATCATAAATACAATGTAAAAGGCAACATTGGAGACGGGACACAGAAGACACATTTCAGTCCACGGCAATGCATCATCATTTCATGCGGGGAAAAACAGCCACATTACAAAGCATAGAAAATGATATGAGGGTCATTTATTTGAATCCAGTTTCCATTGAACATGTCCCAAAATGTCTAGAGCAAAGATTTAGAATCAACAACAGTGGCCAACAACCTGGACCGGCCAGAGAATTAAAGGCCTTCTTTTCCGTTTTAGGATGCAGCTGGAGACACTTGTCCAGGGCAGGGATGCAGAGCCAGCCATTTGTTCCTGTCCCACCTTTCTGGTGTCAAGTCATGTCAGATTTTATTCCTATGGCATCGAATCCCAACATAGTTGTCTCATTACACCTTAAGCGTGGAGCAGGTCTGGACCCTGAAATGATTTACAGGAACCGAAAATTCTAACCAGGAGCAACCACCGGTCAGAAACCTCTGACAGATCCACGAAATGCGGGTGGCATTCCGTCTCGGCCGGTTGGGGTAGAAAGAGAGAGGAAGAGAGAACAGAGAGATCCTGGATCAAATGTCCCTGTGCAGGAAAGGATGCCAGTACGACTGATAATATTATCACCTGTACTGAAGACCCAAACTCACTGTAGACCCGATGCGCTGAAGTCACCCATTCCGCAGGTACGGGTGGGTCTGGTTCGGATCAAATTTTGGCCCAAGTCGAAATGTTTTCCAGAACCTCTTCTTGCCGACCCGCTGCGGTGTGTCCTCTGTCAACCTGCTTCAGTCCCTTTATTAGCCTTAATAACCTCCAACCAGTCATGGATGTATTTATCTACCCATCCATCTATCTCGTATTCCAGTTGCCACTGCCAGCGGTGATGGAGCCAATCCCAACTGACATTGAGTGAGAGGTGGGGTTTAACCGGGACAAACGGCCTGTCAATCATCAGGCCTCATAGAGAGACATCCAGCCATTCACTCTATCATTCACCTCCAGACAATTTTTAAGAGTCTTCAATGAACCCACTGCATGTTTTCAGACTGTGGGAGGAAGGTTAAAAGCCCAGAAAGAACCCACACAGGAACACATACATCTAGTACTATTTCCTATTACTATTTCCTCGTTTTATCTTTTCAGTTGTAGTTTGATTTTGTACAACTCTGTGAAAGGTGTGTACTATCATCAATAAAACACGTTTTTTGTGTATGTATATATATAAAAGCCCACAAAGTGTGATTACATTTTTAGTCCTAAAAGGTTGAAATTGACTTTCTCTTTATCTGTTAATCCCAGAGATTAGGCAGCTGAGGTTTCGGGTTTTTCCAAATGTCTTAACTGGACAGTGTTTACGCTAATCAGGCCTTTTTTGAGTCTGGTTCCCATACCTCTATCATGTACCTGACCTATTTTGTGTTATCCATTAAACTTGCACACGCACATACATACAAACACGCACTTGCACACACACACACACACGCACACACACGCACACACACACACACACACACACTCTCCTTGTGTAATTTTTTTTCAATTAGTTATTCATTCATTTTTTACCGTGAACATGGAAAACCTCTTAGCTGCAAAATGTAAGCAACTTTTATTTGATATTTTTCAGTAATCTTAATTTTTTGCCGTTTTACTTATCATTCTAAAGTGTAAAACCACAATTTATTCTTAGAATTTAATCAGGGCCTGATTTTTGCGAATAAAGAAGTCAAATTCCACAACTTTCTTCAAAAATACTACAAAAATTACCAGAAACCCAGGGTGCTATTCTTTATATAAAGATCTTAGAATGACTGCACCTCAGATGCTGAGAATTGGATTATTTAATCATATTTCCCCTTTTTCTGATAAATCTTCAATCTTCCTCATTTGAATTTGCAGTTTCAGTGACTTCACATTAGACAGGAAGGAAGTGACACGTATTTAATTGTAAATCAACAGTGTTAACATGTATGTCATTAATACTATAAAAATAAACAAAACAAGGACAATAAATCAATACATGGGAACAGTTAGTACATGCTGAGTATAAACACAAGTGGTGGGAGGTTCAGGATTCCGAGCAGAGCTGAGGAGAAGGACTGAAATATGAACAAGTGAAATACTGAAAGCCGTCAGAATCGGAGGGAATTGGTGACAACGGATGTTTCTGTGTGACCGGGTCACCGTCGTTTGGATAATACCAATTACAAAGTAATGAAATGAGGCTTCACTAAAAAAAATTTATGTTTCCAATTTGTGCATTCCCAAGAAAACACTCCACAGAATGTGCGATCAGGCTGTCTTCACAGCTTGGATGACGAGTTACTACCTTGTTATGTCTTCTCTTTGGTTGCGTTTGTTTTCCACACAAGCAGAATTTTTGAAAAACAAACTAAAAAAAAAAACAACGGGGGCCATCAGAAATCTCCTGAGTTTGACAAGACGTTTAAGGAAAGTATTTTTTTACCCCAAGATAAATAAAAGCATTCTAAGTACTGCAGGAAACTATCACGTCACAAAATGGCGTCCATTGCATCGTGTTTCGTAAAACGGTGCGTCCCGTTTCAGTCGCTCAAGAGCAGCTGCTTACGTGAGCCGGTTTAGTCCACAGAGCGATGGGCCCTGCGTGTGCTTTTTTTCTTCTAACAAACCTCACCGAGGAGGACAGCCCTGCAGAGCTTCATTCAACCGGACTGCAGCTTTTCAGTCTTATTATAGGGCTGAGGATCGGAACGTCGGAATCAGGCCACGACGTCTCAGAGGTCACCGGGTGATCTCAAGACACGCATTTTTGTTGACGGGAATTATTACACTGCGTCAGATCGCGTGTCTGCGCTAAGGAGAAGTTGATTCAGGGAGAGATTAAACATTCTTTGAAAGATTACTCTGTATTTCTATAGTATTACTCTTTGAATAATAACTCAAATTGTCCCTAGCCTCTGTAGATATTAGAATGAACATATTTTCACTTTTGACTGGCAGTTGAAATATCAGAAATACCCTGTAGTACATTTTGGACATGGCTGTAACAGGCTGCTTTTCAATACATCTGAAGGTCAAATCCTCCAATCTGTGTTTTATGTCCTCCAGAGGGTCCCTAGCGCCTCTGTGGGAATTGCTGATTTTAACGATTTAAAAGGATAATTTCCATATTAATGTTCTGGCTTGAGTGTGACGCTAAATTGTAAGAAAAAAGGAAGAAAAATGGAATCAATAATTCATTCTTGTTTTACCTGCCTTAAGAGGTGAGAAAGCTGCTGTGGAAACAGTTTTAAATGTCATTAAGTGGATAACATACAACTTCACAATACCATAAACAAATTTGCATACATGTATCATTATCAAAAAGTACATGGGGGGGGAGGGGGAGGGAGGACAACCTCTCAGATCTGCTTTTCGTCTCCAATACACGAAGACTGTCAGTGTCTGGCCTGGTTTTAAATTGACAACAAAATGTCTCATACTGACTCCGGCAGCGGAGGCATGTCAATTTCGAACATTACAGAACACATGCCTTCTGCCCTTTATCTCTTTGTCCTCCTCTCAAGTTGTTTTTGTCTTTCAACGCATCTCTGGGTCTCCTCACAAGACTAAAACCAGGGATGTGAAGCCCGAAACAACCAAACCCATTTGAGCTGAGATCCAGCACTATATTTTACATGTCAAATCCGCTGTCATGTGCTGAGAACATTGGGCTGGGAGTTGAAAACAAAGGATAGCAGTGCACTCAGAAGCCCTTTTTTCAATATACATTGTGATACCTGCTTCTGGCTGAACTCCTACATGCCAAATAAATTCACAAAGTGTGGCTCCAGCATAATAAACAGAAGATGGTTTATAGCTGATTTTGGGTAGATTTTAATGAAATGTTAGGTGACTTCTTGGTGATTTTAAGGTACTGTTAAGCTAAAGATTGTAAAACAGATTTTTCAAAGCAAAAAAATAGAACCCTACATTTTTAGACAAATTTTGTTTTTCTAATTTTTCAGTGAAAAAAAGAAAAACGCATGTCCTATTTTAAATCTATGTCTTCTTTGCCCAGCCCTATGTGAACAGCACAGACAGGGATGCAATTGGCACACATTTCTAACTGGATGCAAATATCCAACAGTAACAGGATCTATGCTTTATGCAAGAAAATGACAAACGTCTGTTGTTGTTTTTTTTCTTCTCAGTATCAAAAACACAATTACAGCATGCCGAGGGGAGAGGATGCCCTCTGCCACCCCTATGAGTAAACTTCTCTAATAGCAATGTTTTCCAATAGTCGGGTAGCAAATCTACAAGTCCCGGTGCTGGATTTTACAGCAGCTCTGTGGCTTCTCAAGAATACTACTGGTTTGACAACATGCAGAAGGGATCCTTTCCTCAGCAGCATGAGTCTTCCAGATCCCTTTGCAATGCTGCTTCCATTCTGCAAACTCTTATTAATTGCACTAAGCTCGATGGCAAAACTAAGGCACACAGTCAAAAAAAATACCTTGAAATTTAGCAAACAAGTGATGCTCTGAGTGACCAATAGAGTGAAAAATATGAATATTATCAAGAACAGTAATCTGTGTAGATGATGCTAAGGATGGTGAGCAGAAGAAAGAAAAGGCTCTTCATAAGACTTTCTATTTCCACACAGGGAGATCCTAGTAGTTTCTAGGCAACAGACAAACAGCTTCCTTTAGCTTCACATTTAGCAAAGTTTGTGACTTGTATTCTTGTTCATTAACCCGGTCATCCATCTTCCTGCCAAGATGAGGACTCCTTCAGGTGGAGTTATACCGCCTGTGCTCTTCCTGTCTATTTTGCTTCTGCTCACATATTACAATTCAGAATAGGGTATAACTGCAATTTTAAATGTATCACCACGTATTGCAATTTACGAAGAGCCTTTTGTCTACTGGTGAATCGGAATGATCTCACTCAGTGTCAGATTTTCAGTGGGTGTTAACAAAGGCAGCAGAACAAAAGCTCCTATAAACAGTACTAGTAACAGATCGTGTGGCGCGGTCCATCAGAAAAATGTAACGAATCGCACGCTGCTTGTAAATTCCATTGGAAAGTCATCAAAAACATCTCTGTTAAAGGCTGTGTTTGCATCTCTTTTAAAGTAAACACGCCGTCCTGTTCACACGGTGTGAACAGTGGATTCAAATTAAGATTCAAAATCAATTTGTTTGCAGAAATGCCTCAGAAGCGTTGGGCATTCCTGTTCCTTTGTCTCGACCAGTCCTTACATGGAACGGCCAATAATGAACCTGTGATGGCTGGGATCGATTTGTTGCTTTATTACGTCACAAATGGAAAACTTTGTCAGTGTCTGTTCATCTTAAAGATGCACTTTCTCCTGCAATTATTCTCGCTGTGGTTCTGAATCAGTCAAACCGACCAACACAGTTAGACCTGAGCGGGCCTAAAAAGTTCCACTGGTATTTCCATCACATGATAAAAGGTGAGTATTTGGAGTGTGTGGAGCAATACAATATTAAGACGCAATGTAATGCGGCACTGTATTATCTTTCCCCCCCGTTTCATCGCGTGCGTCTGAAATTCTGTTGCCAACTGCAACATCTCTTCACCAGTGTCTTCGATCTTTGAGTGATGGGTCACCAGCATCCAAGCAACCACCACTGACTGTAACAACTCATTTGTTATAAATTTATGCTATTTTAAAACTAATTTTAGGTCATTTGAAAGATGATTTTAGGTTGTTTCTTTTTTAACTCTCAGGAGTTCTTCACTAATTTTGAGAATTTAAAAAAAAAATACTAGCTTGTCCTTGTGAAATTTTAATGTTGACTTGAATTTTATTCATGTGAGGGACGTCAGAGAGCAGGAGGGAATGGATAGGACGTAGAATGTCCTCCAGCATGTCCTCTAGTCTAATCATTTGGTTTATGTGTCCAGTCACTTAAATCTGACACAAGCTGAAGTTCAAATGAAAAAAAGGCAACTATCTTTTCATAAAAATCAATTTAAACCGCATACCATTCATCTCCCAGAGGCATGTTAGGAGGCCTGACTCTGTCAGGTCACAAGTCTTTTCATAACAGACTAAATGAACTGCATCGGGGTCTTTTCAGACAAACGACTTGTTTTTCTGCTTTAGATGCTGTGATGATGCTGCTTGCCATTCATTTGTCTTTGAGCTAAAGACTTTCCTTACACAAAAGCATGATGGGCTGTTTCCTCCAGATCACATCTAAATGAGTTTCACTTATGCGTGGATAATTCAGGGTTTGCATCAGTTGAAAAGGCTTTCAATATTTGAGAAAAATGTAAAGAAATTTACTTCTTATTTTCGAGAAACCAAGTGAAACAGATCACAGTTAATTGTCTGGAGAAAAAAAAGCCCCAAAGAAATGCTTGAAAAATCCGAGAGTAATTTCAAATTTGCTGATAATTACAAGAAAATGCTCAGGAAATGAGAAAAAAAAAATGGAATTTGGAAGACTTAACTATAAAAACGAGACGACAGAAAGATGAGAAAATTATGCACTTACGTAAATATGACATTTTACTTCTTCATTAAAATTTTTTTTGTGAAACTCCATCCTTAAAGTTAACTTGCGTCTATGACAGAACAATCGCCCGTCTTTCTGTTTTGCCACTAGATTCTGAAATCCCCCGATCAGGTCAGAAACCGATATTCGTTCATAAGGCCACGTACATTTGACCGTTTTGCGTATCATCACGAATCGAAGACGCCAACATATCCCCTCATTGTGTTTCCTCTATGCAAACTGCCGCTTTCCTTTCCCCACACACACACACTGTAACTCCAGAGCAAATATATGACCTCACATTCAAAAATATATCTATATTTTAGTCTCCCATAAAAGCTCACATAGAATTTCTCATTTGAAAATAATCCACTAGTTGGTCCCAATATGAAGAAAAGGTGTGGGGGGGGGGGATTCTCCATCCCATTTTACTTGGACTAAAAAGCTTCTCTGATTCCAAGTCGAGTCATCCCGGGAGGATCAGAGGTGGCTGTCAGATTTTTCATCAGTTCCGTTTTCCAGCGGCCAGGACAGTCCCTGTTCACTGAAGCTGGCGTTGCTCTCGTTGAGCCGTCGTACGCGGTAAGTTTCATAGTGGATGTTGTGTGTCACGTCTTTCAGATCCTGCAGGTGAGACCTGCGAGGAGAAGTAAGAGTAATTCAATGAACAGCGGCGATTCGGACGGATATGAAACTACATTTGCTGCTGTGAAACGAGCAGCCTGAAGGTCCTTCTCTGGAAAGTGATATTTAATAGCTTCACATAGGTCAGTGCTTAATAAGCAATTAAAAGGTTGACCTGATGAAAGTGTTCCTTTCAAATACAAAGTTCCTTCAATTTAACTCTTGAAATAATTAAGATAAAACAAACCATCTCTAATAGTTTTTCATAAACAAACTCAATTTCAGTTCTAGAATTCATCTTCCACAAGTCTAGCTGGAACTCACCTAATGAGGAGATCTCTCAGGTTGGCAAACTCACAGTGTGCCACATTTTCCACTGTGAAGGGGCAAAAGTTCATATAAAATAAAAACACAAATAAGAACACAGATTTTGATTTTTTTCCCCCCTTATGTTTTTCAAGGTAATTTTTAGAATAATATTCTGTTGACTATATATATATTTTTATAGTCATATAGTTGACTATATCGCTATATACACACACACACATACATGCACACACACACACACACACACACACACACACGCATCAAACATACATACATATGTATATATACATACATATATCTACATATACATATATATACACATATACATACATACATACATATACGGTATACATATACATATATATATATACATATATATACATATATATATACATATATATACATATATATATACATATATACATATACACATACATACATACATATACATATACATATACATACATACACATACATACATACACACACTCACACACACACACACACATATATATATATATATATATATATATATAGCGAAGGTGGCTGAAGTGACAGTGATGTTACCCATACCTTCAATAATTCCCCACTTGGTTTTACGGCCTAACACCTTGTTTCCGTTCACCTGGTGCTCTTTGTCGGTTCCGACCACAGCAAAGGGAATGCTTTCCTGGACAGAAGGAGTTAAATTCTCTTAGTGTGCGACCCAATGTGAATGAAAACATGTGGATATTAATCTTTATGATTTGACTTTATTCCTACATACAGAGTCCACTTCCATAATAGTCACTCTAACACGTTTGGATGCCGTATTTTAGAGATGTAGTTGAAATGGTCCTGTCATTATTTTGACAATAATTGGATTTTGTAAATGTCGGAGAGCAGAAAGATTGTTAGTATCAGTACATAATGTAATCATCTTGAATGTATAACTAAATTTGGTCTTAACATGGAATAACACCTGAATTTTATTAAAAGTGCCACAGATTTATTAACTGAGAGAAAGGATGTGGGCAGCAGAGGGTCAGTCTGGCCTGAAGAACAGGACCAGGGCTTCACTGCCCTCTTCTGGGAGCTTGGACTCGCTGCTGGAGAGCTAGACTGTAAAGTCCCATGGAGACACTGGTCTCATGGGAGGGTCCAGTGTAAGCACACAGCCAGTAAACTCATTGAGATTCTGTGATGTCTGAGATGTTTTTGCTTATTGAGGCACTAACTATTGCTCCATCTGGACCAGTAAAGCCCAGTCAGTGTCTGATTTGTTCAGTGCCAAGAAGAGGTGATGTTAAATTGACATTTTGATACAGAGAAATACATTGCCAGTTTTACTGAAGACAAGCTCATCAAAGCTCACCCGGACTACTCAAACTATCTAACATTTCACAAAGCTGCTGTCAGATGGAAGAAAGTTAGTGTGACGATATCTTAATTGAGTTTTAATGTTCAGCGTTCAGCAGTCGTCGGTTTTCATTGATTGTCAAAATGACTTTGGACTGCATCTGTCTCTAACAGCCCATAAAAGTTGGGTAATAAAGCAGAAAGTACAACAACATAGATCGTACAAGGAATGCCGTATATTGACTATTTCGGAGTTCACAGCGTGAACTATAGCCAGCAAGCAGGAGCTGCTTACCCGGATCCTGTCGTTAAGGACTCGTTCCTCCGGGTCTTCATCATACTCTTTCTGGGGATAAACCCGAATTCCGTTGGTGACTAAATCTTGCCTTATCTGTCAAAAAGGTCAAAAGACAAAAAGGGCTGGGTTGCAGGCCACATAACATGTTATTACAAATAAAATGGATATGTATTTATAGAAGTATATCCTCACCCTTTCCTTAAATTCCTGTCGTTCTTCAATGGTTAGAGTGTCGGCCTTAGCAATGACAGGGACAATGCTCACGATATTTCCCAACCTCTTCATGAACTCGATATCGATGGGGCGTAACCTGGACATGGAGGCCGGTGTCACTCAAAGACCAGAATTAAATCTTATGTGGTATTTAAAACAGCTGAAAAACAACACTCCTGAACCGTGGGTAAAAACAATCCCAGCAATTTGTGTTTTTGTTAAAACACTCTTTACTGGTTTGGGATGTCAATAAACACCATTAGGCTTAGGTCAAGGAATCGGAAATGATTAAAATATTGTCTACAGCTTAG
>CAAKHD010005861.1:73124-89697 GCA_901007705.1 Fistularia tabacaria
CCCGGCCGCGGGCCCCCCCTCCCACTCCCGCCTGGGTGGGGGGGGGGGAGAAAAGCGGGTGGGGGGGGGGGGGGGGGGCGGGGGGGGGGGGGGGGGGGGGGGGGGGGGGGGGGGGGGGGGGGGGGGGGGGGGGGGGGGGGTGATTGTAATTACTTCAATAATACATTCACCTGAAGCCAGCTATACTATGAATGTTTAAGTGTGTGTATTTGTAAGTGTGTGTTTAACTAGGACAACTTCTCCAAAACACTACCTTGTCAGAACCATTTTGCCGATCCCACTGCAGCCAACTGTCATTTCTGATGTCCTGACTGGTTCAGTGGAAGTCAATGCAATGTCCTAATAAGTAAAGCTTTGCTTAGGTGTGTGTGTGTGTGTGTGTGTGCCACACGTGGCATATGCTTGCTATGATTCCACCAACTATACTGTTTACACCTACACAATGGGACACTTGAGTTGTGTCCGTCCAGATGATTTAATCAGCTATAAATATCCAACCTTACAACCATCAGGGCTCGACTAATCCTCATGAGCAGTGACAGAGAAGGAGACAGAGACATGAAGTCTGACTCCGAGGCTCCATTTACACTCTACTGAAGCAGATCATTTTTGGAATAAATCCTGGTTGCAAAAGTACAGAGCAGGGGTCAGCATATGGTGGATTTTTGTTCTATTCTGGAGATTATGACAAAATATAGGGATAAATGTTGACTTGTTGAGATTATAATTCAATGTAATTGCCATAAACTACAGTGATCCTGTCTTTCCCAACTATAAGGTATTAAGATAAGAGATAAGATAATACTTTATTGATCCCCATAGGGGAAATTCGGGTGTTGCAGCAGCAACAATAGAAAAGAAAAAAAAAAAAAAATTGGTTCTCAAATAATGACTGAATGTTGATACTTTGATGAAACAACTGTTGTCATTGAAGCTGCAAATACACAACTACAATTACATTTATTTCGAAGAGGAATCATTATAAATGATCTCTACTTAACTTGGTTACATTTATGTTAAGTCATGAGAATAACCTAAAATATGAACTTGACCATTTATTGTCAAAGACTTGGATTTAAAAAAATACTTATATAAAACAGTATTTTAAGTTAAGTTGTTCAGGTCATAAATTTCATTGTAAGACGAGTGGGCCTTATTGATGATTTAATCAGTTTAATAACTGAAGGGGCTCAATACAAATAAGATTTTTTTTTATTGAAACTTGAATTTGATCTATTGATCGATTTATACGTTTACTAGGTCTATCCAAAGGTGACTAAAATAGGGTTCCATAGGTGTTGGGACTCTAAGAACACAAGGAATGACAACACAACATCCAAACCGGAAAAAATGAGACATTGACACAGTCTTAGAATAACAGTTCAGACAGAGAAGAAACATAATGATTCTTGCTCCTAAAAGAGTGAGAAACAATAACACAGAAGCACAGGGAGACCATTGAGTAAATAGTGTGTGATGACTTGAGATGGATGTGAAAAGCAAACAGTGAGTTGAATCCCTGGAGAGAAAGTCACAGCATTTGCCCAGGCACAAAACTCAAATGGGGGGAGAGAGAGAGAGAGAAAATTATATATATATATATATATATATATATATATATATAATGTGTGTATATATATATATATATAATGTATATAGGGATAGAGAGAAAGAGAAATCTATTAAAAAAAATTATAGATTTAAACTCTCTAACTACCTGAAGCCCCCAAAACTTTCCCAACTACATTAATGATGGCTTTAATTTTGAGCTTTAGCAAAAAAAATATGTAAACAAATAGAGCACTTTTTGTTTTTTTGTTTCTCCCATATCTTTAATTGTTGGTTGGCAATTTAAACAATTTTACAAGACTAATGAATTCAACACACTGCAACTGATAGGTTTTATTATTTGTAACTATTTAAATGCGTCAGTCCTCATGGATTAGAAAGGCTATTTGATATGTGAAAAAGCCCCCATCTTTCTTCACAGGGTGACCACCCCCAGGGGCCCGACCATTACTTTGTGATGCCCCTTCTCTCATCTATCAAAACTATTATGTTGTTTACTAAACAATAAAATTGTAAAAGAGCAACCTGTGTGAGGTTCCGCGATGTTTGGCATCCAAGGATTGTATCACTGACAAGGTAACATGTTGTTACCTGAGTTCATCACTTCACTAAATGTCATAATATAATGACTAAGAACCACGGAACAGCAGTACTAACAGCCTCGCCCACTGGGTTCTTTAGAACTGCTAATGCTCATTTTAGGGGGTAATGGGAGTATCAGCTTTCGCATATCAACATTTGGGCTGTGAGTCATTCTCTCTAAACATTTAGCATTGTGATGGTGTTTCCCAAATGGCGTGAGAACAAAGAGGTCATTGTCCATCACACCTCGCTGGGATGAGATCAGCTGACTGAAGCTCACCTCCTGTATCTCATGCTGTTTTCTAAAAGTGAATCCAGGCAGTGTTTAAATGATGTCAAGTGCTTTGGTACAGCTCCCCAGCAGCTCCACTCTCAAACTGAAAATTTGGGGTTAAAATCATAGGCCACTTCCTGCATTTCTAGACCAACTATAAGACAATTAATGCAAAAAAAGTGCCAATGAAACACTGAATAACATAGCAACAAAATGTAGGCTACCAGGCTAAATGAAAAAACAAACAGGATTATAAACTAAAAATAACAAAACCTTTCAACTATTACATCACACGCTTTGAATAAATGAACCAGTGTGACAATAATCTGCAAATTTCGTGAATTTAAATATTCAGTATATCCAATTCCAGCGGGCTCAGGGTGGGAGGCAGTACATACCGCTGACCAACAGCAGGTCAACTCAGTTGTCAGTTAATAGGTAGAACAGGCTGAGAAGTGTACTCACCACTACGTCACTGAAGAGACCTAAAACAGTTAAGATACAATTTATTGCTAATGTTATAACAGCTGTGATACTGCGGACCTAAAACTGTCAATTTTTTAAAAATAAATCAGTAAGATGTGAAATGAAAATACTTGTCATTTTGTATCTCTTGCATATCTGCAAGACATGCAACATTTTGATATTGTAACTCTAAGCTGATTTCACTATATACACACTTTCTTCTTTTTTTTTTCTCTAATCTCAGTCAGCTCGGAAGATATGATGAAGAATGTCTTCATCAGTAAGGTGTCAGTAATTACACAATCAAAGTTTCTGTGTTTGCACACTGAACATGTCTCACACACAAACACCTCAGTGGTAAACTATATCATCAGGTGAAAAGCCAGACTGCTGACACTCATCCCCCCGAGGCTTTGAAGTCAAGTTCAGCATGACCTGACGCTCGGGTCACATGACACATGACAAGTCATGATATGACTAAAAGCAGCGTGAGCATGTCAGACTGGGTTCCAAGGTGCTGGAATCTTTGAATCAAGAGCAATAGAAATGATAAAATTGTGGGCCAGTGTAGATTATAGAATTTGAATGAATTGAGGAGACAAACGCTCTTTCTTAGATGATCCTACGCTTAAGTAAAATGCAAGGAGAAGCAAAGATTCACAGACCCCATTATGGGTCAACACGAATAGCTTGCTTCTTCATGGATAAACAAGATCTTCGTTTGAATAAGAAGAAATGCATTTATTGTCACATACAGTTTTACATGGAGTAGAACATGAGCGAAATTTTGACCACTGCATTTAACCCTAATGGACACACCATGAGCAGAAGGCAGTTAAGGAACCGCGCCAGGGGAGCATTTAGGGGTTCGGTGTCTTGCTCAACAACACTTCGACCAGAGAAAGAACCGGGAATCAAACCAGGAATGTTTGGTTTCAAGAACGACCAACCTAACCCCCTGCGCCACTCCGTCCCAGTAGACCGGATAATCCCTAATACCCTGGTAATACAATAGATTATCATTGGTTTAATATAAGGACACTATCATTTGAAAAACAGTGTATTACAGCAGTGGCAATGAACTACGTGTTCCACTCCTAATTCTCACTTCTGTTGAGTGTTGCTGTTCTCTTTTGTAGAACTGTGTTACAAAAAGTGGGCAAAAGAAATGACCAATTGTTCAATACAGACCTACTTCAGTATTATGCTTCCCAATGAGTGAAAACACAGACAGCACTGTCATAGTTATCAGTGAGAAAAAGTCACATCGTGAGCAGTCACTCTTTTTAGCAGTAGCATTAATAACAGAGTTATGAAGAATTAGATAAGCGCATAATGTTCAGAGGGTACAAATACATTTATCATGAAAAACACTATTCAAGACATGTATAAGCAGTCAAAAGTCCTGTGATGCCTCTCATTGCAACCCGATGATAATGGCTGTGGAGACCAACACCTGAGAATAACAATGCCAGACATCCGATTTCTGTAACGCTCATATATTTGAAGGAAAATCTGTTTACTAGTGTCACAAGGCTAAAGGCCCACAGGTGGAGAACAGTGTGAGTGGGGCCAATGTTTATGCATAATGTATATATCATCATTTAGTGACTTGGAATGAAAGCTGGGCAATATATTAATGCGTCAAATACCCCCTAACTGAGACATTGTATCAGGGGGCTTTCACAAAGTCTAAAAAAAAGTAATACATTTTCCATATTGCCCAGCACTAACGGGACCCATGGAGGATTAGCTAGAACCATATCATCAGCTAATATAACATCTTTAATAGAAACAAATCAATAAAAAATTAATGAGTGAATCAACTAATATGAATTTAAGCTGCAGTTGCATTACCAGCGGCAAATTTACCAAGGTTTGCCATCTGACAAGACACTTCCTATTGCACTTTAGAAGGAAGGAAACAAACACACACCCACACACCCACACCCACACCCACACACCCACACACACACACAAAGAAGATGCATACAGTTTACTTTGGCGAAGAAATCAAACAAAACAGTGAACACTTGTTAAAAATGATAAGGATTTTGGCAGGGATTTCAACAACGAAAAAAAGGTGATTTCTGATAAACAATGAGGTTGAATTCTAAATCCATTAGCTTTTCAGGCAACATTTACATAATTATGTAAATGTTTGCGATGTTATTGTGTGTCATATATCGAGTCACTAGCCACTCATCTTGTACCTAGTATTAAGCTAATGTCTTTTCCCAATTCTATGTAATTGCATTTCTAATTTCAAATTTTAGATTTCTGTTTACTTTTCAGGGAGTCAATATGAGTTTTTGTTGCTGACTAAATTTAACTGTGTTTGTCCCCCTTCGTCTAGACCTGGGAACTTTCGTGTCAACAACAGCATGAGTGGGGAGCCCACAGCGCACCCCCGTGTTCTGGAGGACGTAGCTTTATCAATTCCATGATGCAATTCAGTTTTCATGCTATATGATGCAAACTGCCAAATATCTAAATCAAGATAGATCGTACCACAGAGATTTGTTATTGATCTTGCGTGTATGTGTTCATATGGAGTATGATGCAACAAGTACGATATGGATTAAAGGATGATCAAGTTGATAGTCAGCTTGTAACTCACAGAGCGCAACAACGCTCAAAAGGCCGTTTGCAGGTATTTTAAGCCAATTACAGTACTTTCAAGCAACTTTAAGGATCTATTTGATTCAATGGCCTAGCAACCCCCCACGCCTCTACCCCTGTTCTGACCGCCAAAGTGGACCAGTCCTGTCAGCTTCCATTGTTAGCCTAGGAGCCTCAGCGCACCCCACTGATATTCACGGGGGATGCAAACGACAAAAAAGAAAATTCCTACCTTCCACCATTCACCAACACCACGTGTGTGAAGTACTGGCACGCAGTAAATGGTTCCCTAAAAGTCCAAATCCTCTTGGCTTTCTTAACTCGACTTTCTGCAAAGTTTGTCCACAGCAATGGGGATGGTCCTCTCTTTCCCTCTCTGACTACCCCCTCTCTCTCTCTCTCTCTCTCTCTTTCTCTCTTTCTCTTTCTCTCTCACACAGTTTCTCCCTGATGTCAGGAGGAGGGAGAGGGAGGTAGGAAGGGTGAGAGAGGGAGGGGGATGATGGAGGCTAAAAGCAGCACCAGGATCCATTCACATGCAAATGGTTCCAAGGAGCTTCCACTAATCCCCGCGAGGAGAACGACGACGCCTCCCCTCCTCCGTCACAACCATTTACTCTGCACTGGCTGATCTTTCTGTCATGGACTGAGGTGCATCTTGCTGACGGTCTTCCAATGGCCTGGGCAGCCCTGTAGAACCCATCAGCTGGAATGCTCGGTCATTTTCAAGACATTTAAACCGTTTCACATAGTGATCTATTTCTAAATTTTCCAGACTCAAAGAGTTCATCACACATGACTCGTTCAGTTCTGAGTTAAAAGTCCCATGACGTTCTGTGTTCAAGGAGGATTTAGACTCAAGATTCAAAGATTATAAATTACCTGAAGTGATGCACACATATATTTCAAATAATAAACATAATTTCCACTCATACATTCATTTACTATATTTCTCAGACTATAAGACGTACTTTTTTCAAGGTTTGGCTGGTCCTGCAACTTATACTCCGGTGCGACTTATATATTAAAATATATACGGTAATTTCACATGTCCATTATTTTCACACTGACAGCAGCGAGAGTGCGCTCTTGGTTTGTGTGCCAGTATCTGCTACTCCTATTACTCCTTTACCACTGAAAATCTAAAATTGAAACATCAACTTTTAAAGACAACTGAGAAAGACTGAACACGAATGCCCCCAAAAAGAAAATCATATTCTGCTAATTCCATTCTGCAAAAATGCAGAAAAAAAGTTTGGAGCGAGCGAGAAACTCGTGAGGGACTGGTGGAAAGTGGAGGATACTCTAACTGCAATGAAGAAAACAGAAAACAATAAATTTTTTGATTTGGAGTGGGATCGAGAGTTTGGTAAAGTTGTTATGCTATGTTGTATGTATGTTGTATGCTGTAGTTATCTGAATAACTGTTAATGTTATGTTAACTTACCGGACACATAATCAGCCTGTTTTTCTCTATGCTGTTGTTGTTACTATAACTTGCCTCCCAAGATGAAATGTCTGTTTGTGGTCTCTGATTTTATAAAAAAAAATTCCCCCAAAAATGCGACATATGTTTTTTTCTTCTTTACGATGCATTTTTTTGGCTGGTGCGACTTCATCTCTGGAGCGACTTATAGTCGATATTTCCATAAAAATAGCTGCCAATTTTCAGTTGACCATTTTTTCTGAATTTCCCATACATTTCTTGGAACATTAAAATTCAATTTAACCTCTTTTAATGTAATCGAGCAAACAAAGTTTCATGTCGATTGAAAGTAATCTTAATATGTGTTGTCAGCTTAATGCATTTCTTTTTTGAATGCCTGGATAATTGTCTGATGATTTTAATAGTCTATTTTTCGAATTTAATTAAATCCAGTTTTATTTTTTTCTTTGCTTGTTTTTTTAGTTTTTTTTTTCCAGATGTAGACCAGGTACCTTAGTGTCTCCTCAAAATGCTATTGTGGACAACAAATTTATACAACAAATTTCCAGGTCAAATAATTAAATTCTATTAAAATCACCGACCAGCAAACTGGAGGTTGGCGGGTCAGTGATTGTTAGTCTCGGTAAATTAAAGAACTTACTCTCATTTCTTAGTTCTGCAAGTCACAATCTAAGTGAATTGAAGCTGCAAGAAATGTTTCACATTGCATACTGCGTGCTTTTGGATAATGCTATAGGAATATGAATTTCTTCATAATATTCCTCAGTAATATTCTTTAGAAACATTTTTCAAGCCTACTGATTACTTCTGTGAGTGAAGTTAAGTGTCCATACAGTCTCAATGAGAAGCTAGAGAAGTAAAATGGGGAAGTGGTACTATTGAAATGATTAATAATTTTCACACTAGATTCTGCTCATCCGTTTGACAATGTTTTCAGTTACAGCTCTGTCTCTGATTTCTTTTAGTTTTATTGAGCTGCCAAAGAGTGTCATGCCATGCAGCCCATTTCTGGTGTAGATAAACTGTTCGGTTTCTCACTGCTGCCCAAAAACAACCTTGGCAAAATGAAAATTCTGCATATGTCTCCACAATTTTGCCCATGTGTGGAAAATGACGTTCAGTGACACACAAGTATTTGCTTTCAGGAGAAAAACAAATCAATAAGCGCATGAAAGAAAATACTAAAGAATGACTGATATTTTTATCCCTTTCTGTCATCACCTGATAATTTATTGCCAATTATCTTAAATAACTCATTTTAGCTTTTTGCTGCTATTACCTTACTTTACTAATGCCATTTGTATTTCTTGTGTTTTTAGGGAAAATTGTTACTGATTTTTTTATTCAGTGTCCCGTGACGTTATGAGAGCATATGTGTAGTTTGTAAATTAAGTATTAACACTGTAAGTTACTTCTGTCAGGTTCTGGTCTAAGAAATACACATATACAAACAAATGTACAAGTTGCTATTTTAAAAGCCGATAATTTTGAATGCAAATCATTACCAAGTTGTGACTGGAATACTGCATGTACATCATTGGGTTGAAATGTGTATCACAATATGCGGTAATTTATGATGTGTTGACTACTCTTATTCAATTTGAGTGCAATTACCAGTAAAACTCGAAATTAATAAGCAATTACATGAAAGGCAGCAACACTTTTGCGTTAATTACAACTATAAGGGAATTTATCATACATTTCATAGATCACATTCACTACACTGATCAATTTCTTGTTAATTATCAAATTAATTACTAGTCTTATCTATTTTGTATGTTAATTCGTATCTTTCAATTAATATGTTGTTTTTCATTATATGATATATATGTTGAAGACAAAAGCCCTCGAGTATTTATAGTTGTCTTTCCTGTTGCAGCTAACATGAGAAAAAGCATTCTACAATCGAGCACACGATGGATAATAATACAGAAAATAAATTCCTCCCGCCCTTAAACGGCTACGATAAATTCAGTAGGTTGTTCAACATTGTCATATTGAGAGAAAGTAGGACAATGATTATTTTGCATTGTTAATATCAAAATGTCAAAAATATCAACAATTAAATCATGTTAGAGTCAAAGTTGAAGCTCTTACTTCTCAGAACCAGATCAGCTGAAAGATGATCAGTATCCTTATTTTCCTTGCTAAGATGGCAACATAGTCACAGCTGAGCCGACGAGTTTTTACATGTTTGATGTGAAGACGCACAACGTGAAGCAGCAGCTGAAAAGGAGGCGACTTGTGTAACAAAGAACCACTTAGAAAGAGTTTAAAGGGTCTGAAAACAGGAAATAGACAAATGGTCTTTACCTGGAGATACAGCGGTCAGCAGTGACACAACCGGGCAGGATGTCATATCGCTGCCTGTGTGTGTGTGTGTGTGTGTGTGTGTGTGTGTGTGTGTGGGTGTGTTTCAGAGGATGATGCATTTCCTGGCCTCTGGCAAGTGAAACTGTTTCCTGGTTAGATCTTATGCTGGCTTCGCAATGACACAACTGGTGACTACACAACACTGCCTTAACAACACACCGCTGCATTAATAAATCCTTTGTCAACTGTTGTCAAATTGTGAAATCATTCTATGGAATATTTCAGTACACAGATTTATGAAAGATCAGGTAAATTTCTCCATCCCTACATTGATCCCCGTCTGGTACCTGTCTGATGACTGATTTTGTATTCACTATACATATCTTCTTTTAAAATGATGAAGGAAATACACATGAACAGCAAGACATCACCAAAAAAATATATAGCAAGGAATTACAATCAAATCAACAATGGAGGACAAGAAACCATCAAGAGATTGCGTTTGAAATAAAGGAAAAATGATCTCCGCCAAAACTTGCCCCAAAGGTATGAAAAGGTCATGTGAAAACTGAAATACTAATTTGGGGATTAACAAGAAGAAATATGACCATCACTGTCACAGCCGCCATCTGACAAGTGTTATTATGCACTGGATAATGCAGGGCAAACAGATAAATTCTCTTTGAATTAGAAAGAATACAGACCCAATAAGAGCTTGTGCTTCAAACAGTTTGGAAACTACAGTGTTTGCCTTCATAATTATGTGAAAAAAATTCCAGTTTGAAAAGAATTGTATCTTAAATTTTATTTCATTTCATTGATTTTATCCTTTCAGGCAAGTGGACCTTAATGTCTTACTGTAAAACAAAGAATATCTTTGTCTGTTTGGGTTTTGGGGGGGAATTTTGTTGCAAATGGAGTAAATGCTTGGTAAGGGGAAATAAACAAAAACAAACAAGACTCTAAAGGGACTAAGACTATTTATGGAGAAATTTAACCCTTACATTCTTATTTTCACCCCTTTCCCCCTTTAAATTTGACTAGTAAACCTATGCATTATCAAATTTTCTAATTTGTGTTGTTGTTTATGTGTGACTTAAAGAAATTGCATATATTATAGGTAGTTTTTAAACTTCATGTGAATTCATTTTGATGTAATTTGTGATCTTTTTAATAATCTCATTAACATTGAAGTTAAAAAATACCTGAAAATGATTTTTTTTTGTGGTAAAAGTCAAGTCACTCCTGGGTAAATGTTTATCAAATGTATTGGCAATTGATTACACTCATTATTCTCACTGTATAAAATCATAATTGTGTACCCTGATCATTACTGAATCCTAAATATCTAATATTTCCCATCGTACTTGCCAGCTCGTTTTGACCCAAGGTTGGGACACGGTGTTTTCCTTATCAACTGCCTGACCTGATTATTGAGGATGCTCACTACTGTTCAGGCTAAAAGCAGAACGACGGCATTAAGATAAATGGAAATGATTTCATTAAAACATACTCATTATACACAGAGATAAACAACAGCTTCGTGACACGTCCTATCCCAGGAAAATTTTGGCGGCATCTGGTGGGCACTGTTGGTATCCTGTACTGTAAATAGAACAATGTTTTTGATCACATTGAAAGGTCTTTGGATGCTTTTTTTAATTCATAAATTCATCTAAAAAGTTGATTACTGCAGAATTTAATTGGTTTTACAATTATTAACGGTATGATTTTTTAAGGAATAAATTCTAACCCCTCATGTTAAAAGTATTGTTTAACATTTTTAGCATAAATTGTATTTGCTTAAATACAAGTTTTCAGGACATTATGCAGCAAGTTACCCAATCATCCTTATCAAAAGGTAAAACAACAGAACACCACCAGTTCGAACCTGTCCGATTCATGTGAAAAGGGCTATAGTTCTTCTACATTCAAAGCAGTTTCATAATAAACTCAGTCATGTTACTTCATGCAAACATCAAAACCTTTATTAAATTCAAACCAAAGCCAAATTAACTGTTTTAATTTTTTTCAATGTTACTGGCATAATTAATTGATGTTTGTCATTTTAAAAATGTTACTCGAAGAGCTTTAAGATTTGTGACTGAGGAGTTAAGAGCCAATGTTTGCTATGAATGTAAGAATTTGGGTTGATGTAAACATAAACATCATGCTAAAGCACAGAGGTTTAGATGGTGTGTATAATCACAGCTCTATATAATTATAATATAGTCCTATAATCCGTATAATAAAAGGAAACCTTTTCGGAGTAGTTTTAATAGGTAAATTGGAGAAAAGGCACATTTTGTTGTAATGTCCCCTTCTGCCACTAGATAGAGCCTCTCTCTGTTTGGTTAGTGGATGGAATCACTTTGTTCAGGACTAATTACATGCTTTAAATAATTTAAGTGCGTACAGAATTTTTGTAGGGAGAGATTTGTGTCAGTGCAATCCAGTGGTTGAGGGAGCTGATAAAGGTTGACAGTGAATGATTGTACAGCCTGTAAACACAGCAGGTCAGTTGAGGAATTTGTGCCTCCTAGCGAGTGTCAACATGCAAACACAAAAGCAGACAATTCTCTCTGCTTCTCTTTTCTCCCAATTTATTCACCCGGACAGTTTCCCACAGTTGCAGCGCTCCCTGCTAGGAGTCCAAGAAGTCAAAATATGTCCTCAATTGAAAATATGACATCCTTACCTAATTATGTTTGTAAAGCCGTACAATGCATTTCAAATCCAATAAATAGTGACCCCAACTGCGCCCCCAGGACACAAGAGGGCACTGTAGGTCATTTAGGTATATTAGTCAGCATTATCATGTGGGCTGAAATTTTTTTTTACCTAAAACACCTTCTCCAACACTCAAATTACTTGCAAGAGGACAGAAATGACCTTGGCGTCAACAATAAATTAAATCATTGGACTTACCTGAAGATAAAAATAAAAATAAAAATAAAAATAAGACGATCAAAATAAAAATGAAAATGCGTAAATGACCTTGACTAATACGTCTCTAAACATAACAAATGAATTGAAGAGAAAATCAGAACAATGCAAATAGTTGAGAAGGTATCTCAAAATAAGAAAAGAAACACTGGAGAACTACAAAAAGTTTCTTGAATATGAAAAAAGAAGAAAGTTTATGGAAAATAGCAAATATCTAAACATTTGGAAGAAATAATGCGAAAAATTGGGGGAAAAGAACTTCAGTAAAATAAGGAAAATAAATAGAAATTACATTTAGAAAAAGGTTTGCATAAAAGTGGAAGATAAAGATTTTTATTTAATTTCAGATTAAATCCAGCTGGTTGCCCAATGCCAGCGTGATTGGCTCGAGCCCCCCATCCCAGCACGGGTAACAAACACTTTTGTGCACAGGAAAAGTCGTATAGATGAAATCAAGGTCTGTATATGGTGGTGGACAAAGCAAAGGAGATGTGCATCACCAGTATTAAATGAAAGCCAAATATATGATGAGTAAGTAAATTGGCAACTTGCAATATCTAGGCAGAGGAACCTGGTTGTTCAATTGATTATAACCTTTGCATGCTGATAGACTCTCCAGGATCTGATGTTTCCCTCGGCTGTGAAACAGCACAATCAGAGCGTCACACATGATGAGCAGCTGAGATCATGTAAACTTTATCCAAACCATCTGTAAGCTCTCTGTGTAATTCAACTCAGCTATGTCGCAGCTCAGGAAGAACATCAGTCCATACAATCTAAATGTTTTTACAGGGTTTCACTCAGAGAGAGATGTGTTTGTCTCTTGTGAAAACAGTCTGATGTGATAATGTGTGGGGGAAAGATTCAAGCTGTCACTAATGTCTCTCCCTTCAATCCCGTGTCTTAGGCTGTTGTTGACAGCAGGCCTGATATCGTCATTCAGATATGTCAGGGGAAAATCAGAACAAACATTTAAGTGACATGTCAAAAAAATCATTATCCCCCCCAAAAAGATGAAACTAAGTTTTAGATCTTTTATCTTATTTTATTTTTTTTTCATTATTTTGGGGATCTTCTATATGTGTCTGTGTGCGGGGGGGGGAGGAGTATAAAATATTTATTGTAGCTGTTCTTGCTGATCTTGTGTGGCTTATTTCTGATTGCTCAGGCAATATAGCGTCAGTGTTATGTAACCATTTTATGTTTTGGGGCTATTATTATAAAATATTTTAGGAGATCTTATTTGATGTAATATTGCAGGCATTTTATTTCTAATCTTAAAGCATCTTATCTGATTTTCATTTCATGTCATTCCTTCATGATTGTCTTCTACCCCTTTTTGTTACTTTTATTTTCAAGTGACTTGAGGCAATTTTTTTCCTATTTTTTGTCAGATGCATTATTGTAATACGTATAATTTATTAAAATTATTAAATGTATAAAATAAACTGTACATTAATAATTAAGAAACCTCCCGATACAGCATTTAATTTCAAGATACAGACAGTAAAATAAGGTGTCTTTTCTTTCAAAGACATGTTGCACTACTATATGTAAAAGGCAGAGAATATGAACTATGCCTTAAAGTCTTCTCCTAACTTGGGTTTAACCTGACAATGGAGGTATTTGATGGGGGACCAGAGAACTTGGGAGTATGAACTCACTTGATATTCCTGTGAAATTATAGCAAGGAATTTTCAGAGGATGAAATGACACATTTTTCAAAGACGCATCATATCACCCTTCTTTCCGGTCTTGCTCTGATCAAATGATTTCAGGCACTCAAACCATGTCAATTACGACCAGCCTTTTTATACTCTTCAGTGGAAGTCGCCACAACATCAACAACTGTTGAGGTATACAGTTGCAACTAAAGTAACAGTGTCTTATTTCTAAACATATTTAATGGACCACAGTCAGACTATGTGGAGACTGGAGGCAGGTCAGGTCTGGGCATCTTATACCTTAATGTTGCATATCAGTCACATAATGCCACTTCATATCCCAGAATGCTTCAGGTAAGTTTTAACATGATAATCCAAGAATGTTGTTCAACGGCCAGACTGAAGACTAGAATAAATACTTTATCTAGCACACAGGAACCAGCTGTCCAAGACATCCAGGAAGCACATAATGTACAATAACAGGTCTATCCATTTTTGCATTATATAATATCAACACACGGGAATAGTAGCCTAGTAGCCACAGACATGGCTGTGAATCTGTATGACCAGGTAGGGGATGTTACGGTACTTTTAAACTGACATTTTTACACATTTCTTACACATTTTTATAATTCTGTGAGTGTGTGTGTGTGTGTGTGTGCGTGTGAGTACCAACCTATTAATACATTGCAACCAATCACTTAACTTGGCTGAAAAACAATTAAAGGATTAGCAAAATATTGAAGTAATACAAATGGGATAGGTTTAATGTGGTCTGTTCTGCCTATTACGCAATAAAGGAAGTCGCAGTCAAATAATATTTTCAGCAGTCTAATAACGGCGCTTGGGAAATTTGAGCAGTTTGTTTTGTTTTTTTAAATCTCTTTTTCCTGTCTAATTAACTACCTAGCATTAAGCTGACCTTAGCAGCTGCTCTCTCACTTTTCAATCAGCTGTCAAACATTCAGATGTAAATATTTATGAATGACAAGACATATTATTCCATATAAACACAGCTGGGCACAGATTCAGCTGGATGAAACCTCACTCGAACCCCATGGTGCGTAAAGGAGTGTGCAACCTGACAGGAAATCTAAATGTGTGTGATGGTGGTCTGATTCAGGAAACACATGTGGTGGATGACCCCGTGTTTCCCTAGCTTTTTTGTGCACAATGCAGGGCTCTTCTCATGTGTGACTGGTTCTGGGAAAAAAGGAAAACTGAAGAAGGAAACTCATGGCCACAGTTATACCCTTATAGTTGGATTGCTCTGGTCTGCACCTGTGAATGAGTTGCTACTTTGGCATGATTTGAAACTTCCAGTGAAAAGAAATGGATCTACCAAAGCCAGATGCTATGACTCAGTACAATGGCCAAAAATATCCAGTTTTTTCTACAGATGGACAATAGAGTTTGATTTTGTATTAGGATAGCTTATGTTGTCCTGAATGGACTCTCAGAACTGGCATATCTTTGTGATAGCTAGGTACAAGGTAGAGTATTCAAATATAAGGACCGATTTGAACATATCATGTTACGTGAGTTGGTTTGAAAGCACAGGGGCGTTATAGTTCTGAGGGTCAGGGAGTTGATGAAGGTGCAGAAGAAAACGCGCAAACAGACGCACCCAGGATTCTTGCAGCTGCACATCAGTCTTATCTTGGTATTTCCTCAGAGTCAAGAGGAGTTTATGACCTGTTGACAGGCCGAGTGGAACACAGGTTATTTCCTCTTTAGTGTCCTTTACAAACAGTAAGAACAGGAGAAAAACGAAAACTCTCTCTCATAATCAAAATATTGAATATTGAGTGGTGTAATGCTAATAAATGGTGTGAAGCTGTGGTACTGTTTATAACACTGTACTAATTTCAAAATCGAGGGAGAATGCCACCCCGAAATACGATCAGCCCTATCTGGAAATCCTAAAGAAACGTTCCAAACATTAAAATACTTGACATTTGACGAATGAACCTGATAATTAAAAAAAAAACGCTGTTGAAAAATATCAACCAAGAAAATAAACAAACAATTCCCTTAAAAATTACATTGAACCTGAAATCATCAAGAAATGATATATTATCAAGAACAGGTTACTGTCAATTATGTCAAAAAAGGGGCATCAAAAATTTTTCTACATTATGTTTTATATCTATATTTTCTCTGATTACCTAGGCCTTGTTATTGAATGCTGCAAAATCCCACAGAAATCACAAATGGTGTGTAAGATATTTGAATTAGGAGTGCAATGTGTATTTGTGATGTTGCAGTGTTTTAAAAAAGAGGGATTTGTTAGAGTAGGCGAGATTAGATGAGCCTTTTTAGCTTATATTTACTTGGGATTCGATGGACCCTTTCAGTGTGGTTCGTGTTCAAGCTCAGCAGCAAATGATATCACTATGATGTCATCAACTCTTTTGTAAAACATCACTGACGTGAGTCTCTGACTGTGTTTCCCAGCTAAAGAAGCAAAGTGGGGCCAGCTTGTCCAGATAACATCTCTGTACAGTTTGAACTTGTGGAGGACTATCATTATAGGGCGGGCACACACACACACACACACACACGCACACACACACACACACACACACACACACACACACACACACACACACACACACACACACACACACACACACACACACACACACACACACACACACACACACACACACCTCCACAAGAAGAGGATCT